>JBBBDQ010002378.1:295000-467500 GCA_037127315.1 Ascarosepion bandense
GTATTTAATTCAAGTCAAACTTCTTTTTTCTACCGTGTTCATGGTCCTCCACAACTTCCTGTCCGCCGTACCTCCTAGCAATGTTTGACTTTATTTTTTTACTACCTCTTCCATTTCCTCTTCTGACATCCATTTACACAAACTCATTCGGGAGATTACTCGCTATTTTACTCTGTTTCTCTTGCCTTTGATATGTCCCGCGAGCACCAAATTTTCCAAGCCGTCTATTCTCATTATGGGTCACAGAAATTTCATCTATTTCTGAATTTATGTATAATTGTGATTTTTACATATTTTTGCAAAGTTTTATGAAAATGGAATTCCTTGTTGCCCGTCCATGGTATTCTCAGCATCCTTATGTAGGACTATATCTCTGTCAACTCAGCATCTGTGAATTGATTAACTCATTTCTTACGGAGTTTCAGGTTAATTAAAGCCAGGAACATTTTTAAGCCATTACAATTTTTTTTTTCGGGTGAGATAATAATAACCGAGTTCAAATTCCAATTG
The DNA here is from genome assembly GCA_037127315.1 of Ascarosepion bandense. Lineage (NCBI taxonomy): Eukaryota > Metazoa > Mollusca > Cephalopoda > Sepiida > Sepiidae > Ascarosepion > Ascarosepion bandense. The sequence continues at coordinate 295,511 of JBBBDQ010002378.1, forward strand.
TATTCCTTGCAATCACTTACGCACAAATACCCTTGGGAAAGGTATTAATCCGTCTCTTCCCTCCAGTTATGGGTTAAATAATGGGACAGATTGGGTTCTATAGCCTTGGCTGGCAACCAATCTACCGCGGAAATTAAGGGCAACCTACTGTGGGATAATCATCTGCCCAGTCAGTCATGTCTCTTTCGAGACATGATCGCCCAAAAACGTGTATGTATGCCACTTGACTAGGATGTGCGTTATGGTGCAGTGGATATCGGCTGGGAACGACAAATAGGGGAGCCGAGTTCGAATTCCAGTTGTATTCTTTGCATTCACTTACGCAAAAATACCATAGAGAAAGGTATTAATCCGTCTTTTCCTTCCAGTTATGGGTTAAATAATATGACAGATTGGGTTCTATAGCCAGTTTACCGCAAAAAGCAATGGCAGCCTACTGCGGAATAATCTTCTGCTCAGTCAGTCATGTCTCTTTCGAGACATGATCACCCAAAGCGTGTATCACGTATGGCACTTAGTTGACTGTATATAATAGTTGGAAACAATTAAAATTTCTACTGGGCATAAAGTGGGTGCAATGAATATCGACTTAGTCATGTTTCCACCTATTATATACAGTCAGTCAGTTAAGTACCATACGTGATGCACGCTTTGGGTGATCATGTCTCTTTCGTGACATGACTGACTGGGCAGAAGTTTATCCTGCAGTAGGTTGCCATTGCTTTCTGTGGTAGACGGGTTGCCAGCCAAGGCTATAGAACCCAATCTGTCCTATTATTTGACCCATAATTGGAGGAAAGATAGGGTATTCGTGCGTAAGTGAATGCAAGGAATTCAACTGGAATTCAAACTCGGCTTCCCGATTTGCCGTTCCGAACCGATATCCACTGCACCACAATCAATTTTCGGTAATTTTTAAAAAGCGGTAGACTTTCTATATAATACCTAAACATATGAAAGCGTTTTCAAAATTCATCATTTTGACGGCTTGTAAACAAAAGTTACTTCTCGGCTTTAAAAATCTTACAAAAATAAAATATACATCTATATATTTAAAAGCAATTAAATGATTATCTAATTAAATAATGCCATAGTTTTATTGCATTTTTTATTTTACTATTCGGAGCAGGTTTTCGAAAAAAAAAGGATAACTGTTTGAAAAAAATAAAAATAAAAAACAGATGATTCACATTTTTCAAGGAGTCCTGCGTCAACTAATAAATAGAACAAATTTTCGCAACAAAATTTAATTTTTTGAAGTTTCATGAATTTATGTAAAGAGATGTAACATGTAAAAGAAAACATATATTTGCCAAAATTTTATAAAACTAATGATTTCAAAAATAATTTAATTTATTTGCATATAAGTCCTGAACGTTTCATTAACATTCAATAATTATTTGATTTTTGCAAGAATTTTTAAATAATTTTTTTCACATGAAAAAATGAGTTACTTAATATTTTACCGATTACAAAAAAATGAAATAGTGTCGTGATACCAAATATCTTTGGCTAATTTGAGCGAGCTGGACCTGAAAATGACCTTACTTTTTCATGGTTAACAACAGTTTTTGCTGTACAGAAATGCCTAATTTTTAGAAGAAAGCATTTTTTTTCTGTATATATGATATTGACCGATGGCAATATGTAGACACCTCTCAATTCGTATTTAAGCCAACAAATATTGCTTTACTTATTGAGAAATACTAATTTTGTCAACAACAATCAGACCCTAAAAAATAACATTGAATATACCAAGACCAACAATTTCATCAAATAAACTAACAGCAGAAATAAAGCTTTAGTGAAAATATGAACTACTCGCTATGTTCAGTGTTATTTAAGTTCCTTTTGATACTCCAGTAGTAGTCGGCCATCATTCGTTTGTACACCCATCCCTGGTAGCGCTCTTCCAGTGGTTTGATATCCTGATGAAATCGTTCCCCTTGCTTATCACTCACATCGCCGCAATTATCCGGAAATTTATCGAGATCGCCATGTAAGAAAAAACGAACCTTAACACTCATATTAAAGTATTACTAATAAAGTGTATTACAGATAAAGTTTCAGTTAATTTGAATTTTGGCGATAAATTATGAAACTTCCGTACTTATATTTTCAATTTTTTGACACAAGAATATTTTTTTCTTAATAAAGTATATTATTTCAGGTGGCTGACATAATTGATTGGCCTGCCTGAAAACTGACAGGTTTCTACGAGCTTTATTAACTAAATGTTGCTATCAGCCAAGATCGCAAATTTATCTTTTTTCCAAGATTGAGCATTTTCAGGACTGCAAAAACGGTAGCTAACCATGAAGATCTAAGGTAATTTTCGAAATCAGCGCCATTAAATTAGCTAAAAAACGTGTTTTGTTTTTTTTTGACACCAAAAATCGTGTTGATCAATGTTATCCATAGCGTGACGCCTTATGCCCGGGGCTGGCCGTCCACCTAATGTGACGCTCGTCCTCGTTGACGGTCGTGACGATCTCAGTTGTGACACTGCCACCCGGCTGGCCGGTTGGTTCGGTCGCTGTCGCTAGTCGTGACAATCTCACAAAACCTGGTTTACAAGACGTCTCTTGTAACAACGCGCCACTGTCCCATGTTGTGAATTGATCCCAGAGGTCGCGTCGTGCAATTTTAGTAGTCGCCTTTTGGAGCCAGTCCGGACACTGGTGCACACTTGTCTGAAACAGATACCCTACTAATGAATAATTAGCGATAGAAGCGACTGGAGAGAGAGAAAAATAGCGAAAAACAAAAGGGGGGAAACAATTAAATGAAGAATTAAAATCGACTAATGAATTATTAAGGGATAAAACAAAGGATCTGTTACCCTTACAGGAATGGCCCAGTTGAAAGGATCAGCGCTGCTGATGACAACAACGTTTGGTTAATAACTGACGTAAAAAAAAAAGAATATTTTACCAAAATTTTGAACGTGTTAGAAAGGTTTATTTTTTTTTTAATAAACAATGAAAAAATTACTTTGATCTTTAAACATTTTGACGGAAAAGCCTTGTCAAGTTTGAGATCGTATTTCTTCATGCTATGCTGTTTTTCAGCGAATTATTGGAGGTGCCTAGTTTTATGTATCTTTTCGTTCTTAACCCTCTAGGGCCATTCGTATCATAAAGTGGGGGATCAGTTCTATATTGTTATGAAGTAATAAACAGATCCCCCACTAATTACTACTTAACCCTCTAGGGCCATTCGTATCATATTTGATACAGTATTTCCCTATAAGGAAACATTTGGTATTTCCCTATAAGGAAACATTTGGTATTCATTGACTGAGCAGTCAGTACTGCTTTCATTTGAAATTTATAAAATATTTCTCTTAAAAAATTTTTCAGGAAAATATTTCTTTCAAGGCTTGTTTTCATACTGTATCAAATATGATACGAATGGCCCTAGAGGGTTAAGAACTTAAAACAAAAATCATAAACACCATTAATTAGATTGTTTATTTATTCATTTATTTGTTTAGTGGAATCGTTGGTAAACATTGGCTAATTGCCAATTGATTCAAACTTAATAAAATGGCCAATGTTTCATATCTATATTATATTGCATTGGTTTTAAATTGTATCATTTTTCAGAATGCTGTAATGGGAAGATTATATTGAACTAATTACTAAATCTGCTATTAGAAATATTGGTTCACTGTGGTCTGCTAGACAGCTTGTTTATTTTTACCAGAATCTATCTTACATATTTATAAGTCTACCAAGTGTCCATACTTCGAATACTGCCGCCACATCTGATCTCGTGCTTCTGCTATATATTTAGAGATTCTCGATAAAATCCAAAGAAGAATCTGCAATGTTATTGGTCCTGGTCTGGCATCTTGGCTTCAGTCCCTTTCCCACCACCGTGACCTAGTTTCTCTGTACTTTTTCTATAAAAACTTTCATGCAAAGTGCTCTCTATGATTCCGCGACTTTATAAATTTAAGCACAGTACTAAATTCGCTGCAAGGTTTCACCATTTTACAGTTGAAATTGCTATATCTAACCGTAAGTTCTATGCTAACAGTTTCTTCTATTACATTTCTCGCTTGTAAAACCCTCTTCCGGATTCTTTCTTCCCAGTCAATTTTGTATAGTATTTTTTTATTCTCTAACACTCAGTAACCCCTTGTGTTTTGGTGTCTTTATTGTCTTGCCTGGGGTGAAATGATTAAAAAACAATTCTAACATTAAAAACTCCTAAACTAAATTTGGCACAAGGACCCACTTGGAGAGCACTTAAGCGTTAGTTATAGCGAAGTTAGAATTAGAGATAAGCAAGTTAAAGGTAGAATAAGTTGCCCTAGAGGTAGTTTCACACAACACCGCAAATTGCTACAAACAAAAATATTAAACTAAAATCTTGAATCATGTTCTTAAATAACCTCGTCAGATCAAAACTTTCATATCGGTGTAATACATGACACGAAAATCGTTCAGAATTCAGAAGCAAAGCGGGATCGCCACTAGGGTGCAGGGGGGTTACAGTGAGAGAAAAGACTGGATACAGTCAAGACCTCCTATATATTACAAGGCCTAAGCAAATGAAATGTGACGTCACGGTAGTAGTGTCATGAATCGTAGCTGTAATAATAATGTATAATCACAAAGACGTTATTTTTTAATAAAGATTTTAAAACTTTTTAAAATGTAACAAGAAAAAAAAAAGAAAGACACATGTTTTGATTTATGCTGGTTTTATTAATTTTAAATAAAATTAAGAAAACAGTAAGAAAATATAAACATCATTGTTGACTACTGACTGTCGGTCGTGTTTGTAAACACAGTTTTAAAGACAAAACTTTTCGTTTATTAGTCTAAATTCTAAAATTTAACAAACACTGCTTAAATTTTCATATTTTTAATTTAATTATGAAAAATCACAATCACTTTTGTTTCAATTGCAAGAATTTTTAAATCAGAATCACTCAAATATAGCAATCAAGAAACCATTAATTTAGGAACAAACAAGAAGCAACAATAAATAAGCAAATTAATTAAAATATTTAAAAATGCAACAATTTAAATTCAAGCAAATTAATTCAAACTAAATAAGTTTAAGTTACTGTTTTTTTTTAAATCAAACTTATAAAAGTTTTTTATGTCTCAAAATTCAGCTGAATGTTTGAAGTTTTCTTTTTTTACTTAACTTCTTACAAATAATATTATCATTTTCCTTGCTACAAAAATTATTTAATAATGCATTAGAAGAGCTCCAGATAATCATTTTTTCTATTTTTTCAATGCTATGACCTTCACCACATGAGTCAACATGAAAAAGAAGTTCATCATTAGCCAAAACATCCAATGTTATGTACATAGACAATTTTCTTTGATTCATTGAATGAAAAAAAGAAGGATTCTTTACAAGTTTATTAATAACAATATAATTGTATAGTACTAAATTTGTTGTTACATCATTGGGATATAACAGAGAGAGAACCTCTATTAATTCCTTGAAAATAACTGTTTATATCAGGAAGCATATCAACTCTTCCTGATACTAAACTTTTACAACTATAACATTTCATTTTTTTTAACGGCATAACAGCAATAAATAATTATGAATCGAACGAATTAACGATAGGATAGCTAAATCTGAAATAGATTTTTAAAAACGTCTTGAGAACTTTTAATCCAATAGATTTATCATTTATTAATATCAACAAATTGTCTTTAGGGAAATTCTGCTAAAAAAACAACGGAGTTCGAATTTTAAAATAATATTTTGAAATATTTTGATTGAATCCATTGTTAATCCTACTGGATGAAATAAAAAGATAAATTTTTACCTTTAAAAAAATACACCTAAAAATCCTAGGATATTTGGTAATTCAATTACATTTTTAAAATATTTTAATTGTAAAAAATGAAAAAAAAAGTAAAAATTAATGTTTCTATTTCATTTGATGTTAAACTGTTTATAAAAAAAATCATTTTTTTGCAAAACTCTTTTTTGGTTAATGTTTTACTTATTAATTAATTTTTTTAAGGATTAAAAATCCCTAAACCAACTATAAAAGATTTATTCTTCAGTTAAAATTCTAATTTTTTTATTTCCAATTTTTTCTATGGATTAATATCGATAATTAACTTCAAATTATCACAAATAGGAAAAAATGTTTAGAAAATATTTTTTGAGGGTGTTCATTTTGTGCTAAATATTTTCTAAAAATTAAATATTTTAAAAATTAGGTTTTAAAATTCAAGTGTGGTGTGATTTAGGCCTGTATGTTTCAAATAAATTCAAAAATTATTCAGAAATAATAGTTTTAAACAAAGTTTAAAACATCATTTTCATGTTTTAATTTTCGGTAATAGTGATTTCTTGACTTTTGCAAGAAATAATTTCACGGAGTTTTCAAATAAAAAACCTTAAAAATAAAACAAATTCTTTTAAAATTGACTAAAAAATAAATTTTGTAGTTTTTGTTAATACAGAAAAAAGAATAAAAAAATTTAATTCAGGAATATTTTTTCATGTTTAAAAACGATTCATAAAGTTGCAAGTATAGAAAAGTTAAGTAAGATTTTACTTTCTATTCCTAAGAATTTTTTTAAACATCTCATTGAAAAGAAAACATTATTTTCTGAAATAAAATATCAAAAAAATATTAATTCAAATATTCTTAGAAAATATAATGTTTAACAACTTTTTTCGGCTTCAGTTTAAGTTTTAAAACATTTCGAAAAAAAAAAAACTTACGAACGAATAGCCATAAATTTTATTTTTTTTAATTCAGATATTTTTTAAGATAATTTTTATTTCAATTTTATTCAAAGAAATAAAAATAATATCTTATTTTATTATATTAATTTAAAAGATATATTATAAACAAAGTGCTTTCTTTCTTGTGCTACGGCAAAACTAATTTTTTAGCAAATTTTGATTTTAGCGACTGTTGAAATAAATGGTGATAAAATTTTAACTACTCACTTTGCTTTGGGGTAAAATTCTCCCTTTTAATGGCATGTTTCCATTTATCAAATAAATGCTTATTTTTTGGAAACGAAAAACAATGAACTTTCGGTGTATTTTTATATTCCCCTTTGCAATTTGGTTCTGAAAATAAGTTAACGCTAACGGACGCCGGGTAGTAAAACAACACTACTAAGTGTGACGTCAGCAAGTCAACTTTAATCATAGAATAGGCCTGGTTATAGCGACGGCCTCGATACAGTGCGCATTGAAGAAAGGAGTTTTTTTTTAATCGTTTCACCCCATACAAAGCGGTACCACCACTGATGCGCAGGGGGATACATAAGAGTAAATTTTTAGGAGGAGAGTGAAGAGAAAGACAAATCAGTTACAGGGGGTGTTAGAGAAAGGGCAAGAGAAGGATGGAAACAGGTGTGAAGACAATTGCAAAGGTAGAGACAGAGGAAAAGAACAAGATAAACGGGGAGATGTAGAAAGGACTGGAGTCAAGTGGATAAGAGATGGGAATTGACATTGCAGTTAAACTCCTGGAGGTTGTAGGCGTCATGAAAGCAAGTATACGAAAGGGAGTTTCACAGGCGGGAATTTTTATTTAATCGTTTCACCTTAATGAAGGCGGTACTGCCACTGATGCGTAGGGGACTACATAAGAGACTTTTAGACAGGAGGAAAGTGAAGAGAAAGACGAACCAGTTACAGAAAGTGTCCGAGAAAAGGCAAGAGAAGGATGGAAAAACAGGTTTGAAGACAGTTGCAAAGGTAGAGAGAAAGGAAAAGAACAAGATACACGGGGTGATGTAGAAAGGACTGGAGTTAAGTGGATAAGAAATGGGAATTGACATTACATTTAAACTCCTGGAGGTTGTAGCTGTCAGGAAAGTAAGTATATGGAAGGGAGTTCCACAGGCGGGAAGTGCGAGAAAAGAAGTAGAATTGTCGGCTGCATTTGGTTGATCGAACTGCAAATGGGTGGGACCCAGTTGCCAGTCTGGTTGCACGAGTAAATTCTTGTGGCAGGGGCACCAGTGACTTAAGTTCGTCTGAGCAGAAGCCATGAAAATATTTGTATAATAGAGATAAAAGATTAATGGGATTCAAGAAAATAGATGATGACAATTGACGTTGCATTTAAATTTTTGGAGATTGTAGCAATCAGAGAAGCAACTAAATGGAAGAGAACTCTAAAAGGGTGGGACCTAGGTGCCAATCTAGTAGCACGCTTACATTTACGTGGAATGGGCACCAGGGAAAAAAGTTCCTCAAAGCAGTTGCCATGAAAACATTTATAGAAAAGACAGAGGGAAGTTACGTCACATCGGTGAGAAAGTGACTGAGGCTGAGATGCCAAGCCAGGACTGATTTCATAGCAGATCCTTCATTAATTATTGTTCAGAACCTCGAGATGAATAGCAGAAACACCCGACCAGATATAGCAACTGTATTCAATGTATGGATGAATGCTAGATTTATAAATGTGCAAGATCGATTCTGACGAGAACCTCGAAATGAATAGCAGGTGCACCCAAGCAGAAATGGCAACAGTATTCAACGCACGGACGAATGATAGATTTATAATTGTGCGAAATCAATTCTGATGAGAATCTCGAAATGAATAGCAAGAACACCCGACCAGATATATATAAAGTATTCAATGCGCGGACGAATGGTAGATTTATAAATGTGCAAAATGGATTCTGACGAGAACCACGAAATGAATAGCAGGAGCACCCGACCAGATATGGCAACAATATTCAATGCACGGACAAATGGTAGATTTATAAATATGCAAAATGGATTCTGACGAGAACCTCGAAATGAATAGCAGGTGCATCCAAGTAGATATGGCAACTGTATTGAATGCACGGACCAATGGTAGATTTCTAAATGTGCAAAATGGATTCTGACATGAACCTCGAGATGAATAGCAGGTGCACCCGACCAGATATGGCAACAGTATTCAATGCACGTAGCAATGGTAAATTTATACATGTGTAAGACAGATTATGACGACAGATTTGGCCGGCACAGTGACCCAACTTTTCCAGCAGTAGATGCAGCTATATAACCGATATATTCTATTCCATTTCAGGTCTGTTGAGAATGTGAGGCTCAAGAGTCACAGTATGTTGCTCCCAAGGAGACTTGCATCAGACATGCTGATGGCTGGTAGGAAATTTTCTTTATGGTGATCAAAGGAGAACGGTTTTGTTTTGGAGGCATTCCAATTTACAAGCCATTTCTTGCCCCAGTTAACCATTTAAATTGCCAGCTGAATACAATCGCTTTCTCAGGTCGACCATTAAAAATAGCTTTCAGGAAGTGAAGCGTGTAGATCATTTCAAGGACCAAATTTCATTAGACCTTGTGTAATGGCGCTACAGCATCATAATAAAGAACTGCACAAAACTACATAAACCGCATCACTTGACGTCTTTTAACAATAGCAATGATCAAAATGGATTGCACATATTGTGCTGCCCTGGACAAAATGCAACGACGTTGCGACCCACTGCACACAGGCTTGTGGTGGCAACCTATTCGACAAATCCTGCTCGAAAATTTTCCTGGTGAAGGTACATCACCAGGCCAAGAAAAGATACCACCAGAAAAAATTGGGTAGCTCCGTTTTTCAGCTTACTAAGGAAGTGTTCTAACAGAAGACGGAAAGTGCGACACTGAAATCCGAAGGCGAATTGGTATGGCGAAAGAAGCATTCAAGAAGTTGAGTAAAGTATTCAGAAACAGGAAATGTTGCTAGAAACAAGGAAGAGAGTACTGGATTGCTATGTGATGACAGTTCTTCAATATGGTAGTGAATGTTGGACAATATCTTCGAAGATGAAGGAAAAACTTAAAGCAACTGAAATGTGGTTCTACAGAAGGATGCTGCAAATATCATGGACCGAGCATGTGAGCAATGACGAGGTTTTGGAAAGGATGGAGATGAAAAGGAAATTAATACTAAGCATCAGAAAGAGACAACAAGTTCCTGGGACATGCAATGAAGAAAGTGGGCTCGGAGAACCTGTTACTAACAGGCCAGATAGAGGGGAAAAGAGACAGATGAAAGCAGCGGATAACATATTTGAAGGACCTGATCAGGTGGAAGACGGAACGAGAGTTGCATGGTGCAACAGGAGAAAGCTTGCTAAGAGCCACCGGGGATAGGGAGATGTGGAAAGCCATGATCGCCTACGTCCTGAAAGAACATGGCACATAAAAGAAGAAGACTAAGGAAGACGACCGACTGGCTTACTCCATAGAAGACAGAATTTTCCTCAAAAACATGGGAAAAGGTGTGAAGAAGAATAATGGCTGCAGCTAGGTGGCGCCTCTTCCACTGAAGCCACCCAAACTTCGACACCCGAAAAACTGACAGCAAGGAGTCAGTCAGCTCAACCCACTGACTCGCTAATTCAGGAGAAAACCGCATTTGGCACAAGACCTCTTCTCCTTCAAATAAATAAATAAATAAATAAAGTCTTTCTTTTTTCAATGAAATTCGTCCGTGTGTTCTTGTGAATTTGAGTTTACACTGGCTGTCTAATGTAAGATGTTTTTTAGCATTTTGTCCAGGGCAGCACACATATAACTCAAAGAGAGAATAATGTCATGATCAAAATACTTACGCTTCCAATTACGTCAGACAAAAGTTAGGAAGGAAACCCCAGTGAATAATGGAAAGAGCTATAACAGTTACTGGACTTGAGAAACATTTTTGCTAAAAGATTTTATAAATTTCAACTAACAGTAGCACTAGCTGCTCGGCTAATGACTACAGGATATGTCCTTATAAGAAAATGACTAATATTATCTACTTTTAGCATAAGAAATGAAGAGAACAGATATTACATTTGATCCTAGGCCGATGTCCAAGAAGCGAAGAAAAGTGTCACTCGAGGAACACTTGCTGCTCGGTCCAATGAATACCGAATGTTTCCTCACAAGTAAGCGGTTAATATTGCATATTAGAAATGAAGAGAACAGGGACTACACTTTTAATTTACCCTACTCCCCCACTGGAGTGTATTGTGACACAAGATCAGTTTTTAACGTGGGGAACCTGAGCGTGTACGTGGTCAAAGATTACCTAGACCTCGCTTATACGGTAACTGGGTACAAAGCTGGTCATGCTTGTCAAAAGCTGGTCATTGCTTCCTGGCCGGCGAACAGGCAGTGAGTATCTGAGAATAGATACTACACTTAATGTTTACCCTACTCCCCCACTGGAGTGTATTGTGACACAAGATCAGTTTTTAACGTGGGGAACCTGAGCGTGTACGTGGTCAAAGATTACCTAGACCTCGCTTATACGGTAACTGGGTACAAAGCTGGTCATGCTTGTCAAAAGCTGGTCATTGCTTCCTGGCCGGCGAACAGGCAGTGAGAATCTGAGAATAGATACTACACTTAATGTTTACCCTACTCCCCCACTGGAGTGTATTGTGACACAAGGTCAGTTTTTAACGTGGGGAACCTGAGCGTGTACGTGGTCAAAGATTACCTAGACCTCGCTTATACGGTAACTGGGTACAAAGCTGGTCATGCTTGTCAAAAGCTGGTCATTGCTTCCTGGCCGGCGAACAGGCAGTGAGTATCTGAGAATAGATACTACACTTAATGTTTACCCTACTCCCCCACTGGAATGTATTGTGACACAAGATCAGTTTTTAACGTGGGGAACCTGAGCGTGTACGTGGTCAAAGATTACCTAGACCTCGCTTATACGGTAACTGGGTACAAAGCTGGTCATGCTTGTCAAAAGCTGGTCATTGCTTCCTGGCCGGCGAACAGGCAGTGAGTATCTGAGAATAGATACTACACTTAATGTTTACCCTACTCCCCCACTGGAGTGTATTGTGACACAAGGTCAGTTTTTAACGTAGGGAACCTGAGCGTGTACGCTCAGGCCATTGGTCAAAGATTACATAAATAAAAGATTACAATAAAAAAAGATTACCCAAACCCCGCTTACGCGGTAACAGGGTACAAAGCTGGCCTTAGCTGGTTATTGCTTGTCAAAGCTGGTCAAAAGCTAGTCTTAGCTGGACATTGCTTTCAAACCCGACCGGCGGGCAGGAAGTGAGTGTCTGAAAACAGATACTACATTTGGTATTTACTCTACTCCCCCACTGGAGCGAGTTGTGACACAAGGTCAGTTTTTAACGTGGGGAAACTGAGCGCGTACGCTCAGGCCATTGGTCAAAGATTACCCAGACCCCGCTTATGCGGTAACTGGGTACAAAGCTGGTCTTAGCTGGTCATGCTTGTCAAAGCTGGCCATTGCTTGTCAGAAGCTAATCTTACCTGGTCATTGCTTCCTGGCCGGTGAACAGGCAGTGAGTATCTGAGAAAAGATACTACACTTTGATCACAGCCCGATGTCCAAGAAACAAACATATGTTTGTTTCTTGTACATTGTGCTGTGATCAAAGCTGTGATCAATGCTGTGGGATCCATGAATACCAAATGTTTCTTAAAAGTAAGCGGCTAATATTATCATTACTATTAGAAATGCTGAGAACAGATATTACCCTTTGATCCCAGCCTAATGACCAACGAGTCAAGAAAGGAATGAAGAAAGTAAGAAAGTAACTCGAGGAACGCTTTCTGCTCGGAAATGAATGCCGAAAACATTACTAAAAATTTGTCGATTTGAGTGAGAATCTATTTGAAGAAATTAAACTGTAACTGCACATATGCGTTCTAGAATCGTCCATACAAAAGGATTTTGGGGGGTTTTGAAAAAAAACGTTTACTATAAATAAGTGTCATTCGATGCAATAAACAAACAAAATCTTCAACATGGCTCTCTCTCTCTCTCTCTCTCTCTCTCTCTGTTAGGGCGCTGCTCCTATTTGACTACAAATGGACTGTTCCCATTGCTATATATAGCAATGGTGGATTCTCTACAGGGCGAGTCGGGCAGGGGGCGCTCTCTGCTTCTGAGCAGAGAGCAGTAACCCAGTCGTGGTTCCGCCGAAGGGTAGAGACACGACTGGGCAAAAATAGACAGATATTTTTTGGCTGGGCCATATAGCCCAGAAATCCCAGTCCAAACTGACCATGTGTCACATGTTGCCCTTACTGGGGGGACAACTCAATAATGAGTCGTACAGAGTCTCTAGACTGACGACTCTACGACACTGTCAGCTCTCTGCCTTCGGGTAGAGGGCGCTCTCTGCTTCCGAGCAGAGAGCATTAACCCAGTCGTGGTTTCGCCGAAGGGTAGAAGCACGACTGGGCAAAAATAGACAGACATTTTTTGGCCGGGCCATGTGTCATATGTTGCCCTTACTGGGAGGGACGACTAAATAATGAGTCGTACAGAGTCGTACGGAGTCGTAGAGAGTCACTTGAGAGTCAGTAGAGAGTTAGACACACTTCCGGTGGCGTACCCGAAGTAATCACGTATACACACGTCTTACGACGGATTGGACTATTGTATCTTTTCTATTGTAAATATTACTAATCACTTTTGTACATATTAACCGTCTTTCCGCGGAATACAACTTATATTCTGATTCTGTTGTTGAGTTATTCATTTACACTTGGCGACATAACACACACACACACACTCTCTCTCTCTCTCTCTCTCTCTCTCTCTCTCTTTCTCCAACACACACACGCGTGTAAGGTTTGTAATTTATCGCAAAAACTGTCAGTCAGTCAATTAAATGGCATACGTGATACACGCTACTGACTGAGTAGAAGATTATCTTACAGTAGGTTGCCATTACTTTCTGCGGTAGACTGGTTGCCAGCCAAGGCTATAGAACCCAATCTGTCCTGTTATTTAACCCATAGCTAGAAGGAAGACACGGATTAATATTTTTTCCACACTTTGTGCCCAGTAGAAGTTTTAATTATGTTTCCAACTATTATATACAGTCAACTAAGTACTATACGTGATACACGCTTTGGGTGATCATGTCTAGAAAGAGACATGACTGACTGGGCAGAAAATTATTTCGCAGTAGGTTGCCATTGCTTTTTGCGGTAGACTGGCTATAGAACTCAATCTGTCCTCTTATTTAACCCATTGCTGGAAGAAAGAGACGGATTAATATTTTTTCCAAGGGTATTTGTGCGTAAGTGAATCCAAGGAATTCAACTGAAATTCAAACTCGGCTCCCCGATTTCTCGTTCCAAGCCGATACACACTACACCAGATTCTTCTATACAGTGATGTAAGTGGCTAGTTATTCAGTTTGTTTACAGCAGCCAAACTGAATGGCTGCTGTTTTAACCTGGGTCAAGTCTAAGGCTCAATCTACCTAGCCCAGAAGCTTACAAGCATTTGGCTCCATTTCCCTTTGAGAATAAGGCTTACGGCCTATCACGTTGAACACACCGCTCGATCACCGAAGTTAAGTAACGTTGAGCCTGGTCAGTACTTAGATGAGTGACCGCTTGGGAATACCAGGTTCTGTAAGCGTATAGTGACGGATGTGCGTTGTGGTACAGTGGATATCGGCTCGGAAAAAGAAATCGGTGAGCCGAGTTCGAATTCCAGTTGAATACCCTGCATTCACTTAAGCACTGGTACCCTTGGGAAAGGTATTAATCCGTCCCTTCCCTCCAGTTATGGGTTAAATAACAAGGGTTGGACTTGGGGACCCTGCCCTTTAAAAAAAAACAAATCCCAATGAATCTTGATACTCGAAAAGAAAAATCTATTACTAGACACAAAACTTATATAAAAACAACAATACATTATTGAAAAGAAAAAAGGTATTACCAACAATAAATAAATAAAGTTTAGTTGGCAATAAATTACCCGCTGAGGTTGATTTACCATAAAAACAAACCAACCAACCTTTGAGAATATATCTTTCCCAGTTATAGAAAGAAACTCCAACTCATAGTCCTCAATTTTCGAAAACCCAAGACTTGCTGTTTCTCATTTGGGAAATATGTCCTCACCTGGGACATAATCAATGAATCTGGAGTCCTAAACATGACTTCTCCAGAAATCACGAAAGAATCTTCATAGTATATGTAAAACCCTTCCTTTTTGTTTTTCCTTACACTCTGCTTACTGTATATATATCATTCTTCTCAGGGGACTTGTATATATGTATGTACATATAGTTTTGCGTTAAGTCTTAATGTTATAAAAGGCACTCTGAGAACAAAACATGTTTGGCGTCCATTCTGTCCATGAATTACAATGTTATCATACTGGTTGACAGTTTTTTCAACCCAAATGTTGTTGAGCAATGAGCACATGTTTCTGGGCTATTTTTTAATGTTGAACCTGAAAATGAAGTCTATTTTGCCCTATCATATCATGTTTAGTTTGCCGTTTTTTCTACGGCAGAGTGGTTTCCAACCAAGGACCCAGTTTCTCCTGTTATTCAATCCATATCTGGGAAAAAGAGGTGTATTCATACCTTTCTCAGGGATAATTGCGCGTGCATACGTAACGAAAACCAACTGGAATTCGAACTCCGCTCACCAATTTATCATTCAGTGCCTCTATCTATTATAGCACCCACACATACGCAAGGGGTGGAGTTCATATACCCCAGTGATTGTAATAAAGGGTTCGGTTCGAAATTCCTAGTACATGAAGAAAACCAAAGCGTACAACGGCCGAAACGTGGTACAAATAGCAACAAAGATGAGGTCAATAGTCCAAATAATGTAAATATTTGGCTGTTCTTCCCCAGTATCAAATGAATACTTGCTGTTTTAGCCGGTATTAAATGAACAGCTGGTTGTTTTACCTTAGCATCAAATGTATACTAGTTTGTTCCATCTCAACAGCAATGAATAGTTGCCTGTTTTACCTCAGCATCCAACGAAGATTTGTCTTTTTACTCCAGAATCAAATGAATTATTTTACCCCAGCATCAAATAAATTGTTCAACCCCAGTATCAAATGAATTCTTGGCAATTCTTCCCAAACATCAAATAAATAATTGCATGTTCTTCTCTAATATATGGCTATGGCTGTTCTACAGTGGCATTAATTGAATATTTAACTATTTTACTTGAACATCAAAAGAATAATTGATTGTTCTACCCCATCTAATGAACACTTGTTTTTTTGTTTGTTTTTTTTACTAGAGCATCAAATAATTAGGTGTTTTTCCCTGTCATACAATAGACATCTAACTGTTCTACCCCAGTATCAAATGCACATCTGGCTCTTCTACACCAAGCTTAAAAAGATACTTGGTTGTTCTCCCACAGAAATAAATGAATATTTGGCTACTCTTCCCCAGCATCAAAAGACTGTCTTAATCCAGCATCAAAAGTATACTTCGTCGTTCTACCCCAGCATCAAATGAATCCTTGGCTGTTCTACTCCAGTATTAAATGAATATTTGGCTGTCTTAACCCAGCATCAAATAAATATTTGGCTGTTCTACACCAGTATTAAATCAATACTTGGCTGTTCTTCCCCTGTATTAAATGAATATTTGGCAATTCTACTCCAGTATTAAATGAATATTTTGCTGTCTTAACCCAGCATTAAATAAATATTTGGCTGTTCTACCACAGTATTAAATGAATACTTGGCTGTTCTACCCTAGCATCACATGAATACTTGGCTGCTCTACCCTAGCATCAAATGAATACTTGGCTGATCTACCCCAGTATTAAATGAATACTTGGCTGTCTTAACCCAGCATTAAATAAATATTTGGCTGTTCTACCACAGTATTAAATGAATACTTGGCTGTTCTACCCTAGCATCAAATGAATACTTGGCTGTTCTACCCTAGCATCAAATGAATACTTGGCTGTTCTACCCCAGTATTAAATGAATACTTGGCTGTCTTAACCCAGCATTAAATAAATATTTGGCTGTTCTACCACAGTATTAAATGAATACTTGGCTGTTCTACCCTAGCATCACATGAATACTTGGCTGTTCTACCCTAGCATCACATGAATACTTGGCTGTTCTACCCCAGTATTAAATGAATATTTTGCTGTCTTAACCCAGCATTAAATAAATATTTGACTGTTCTACCACAGTATTAAATGAATACTTGGCTGTTCTACCCTAGTATCACATGAATACTTGGCTGTTCTACCCCAGTATTAAATGAATATTTTGCTGTCTTAACCCAGCATTAAATAAATATTTGGCTGTTCTACCACAGTATTAAATGAATACTTGGCTGTTCTACCCTAGCATCACATGAATACTTGGCTGTTCTACCCTAGCATCACATGAATACTTGGCTGTTCTACCCTAGCATCACATGAATACTTGGCTGTTCTACCCTAGCATCACATGAATACTTGGCTGTTCTACCCCAGTATTAAATGAATATTTTGCTGTCTTAACCCAGCATTAAATAAATATTTGACTGTTCTACCACAGTATTAAATGAATACTTGGCTGTTCTACCCTAGCATCACATGAATACTTGGCTGTTCTACCCTAGCATCAAATGAATACTTGGCTGTTCTACCCTAGCATCAAATGAATACTTGGCTGTTCTACCCCAGTATTAAATGAATACTTGGCTGTCTTAACCCAGCATTAAATAAATATTTGGCTGTTCTACCACAGTATTAAATGAATACTTGGCTGTTCTACCCTAGCATCACATGAATACTTGGCTGTTCTACCCTAGCATCACATGAATACTTGGCTGTTCTACCCTAGCATCACATGAATACTTGGCTGTTCTACCCTAGCATCACATGAATACTTGGCTGTTCTACCCTAGCATCACATGAATACTTGGCTGTTCTATCCTAGCATCACATGAATACTTGGCTGTTCTACCCTAGCATCACATGAATACTTGGCTGTTTCTACCTAGCATCAAATGAATACTTGACTGTTCTACCCTAGCATCACATGAATACTTGGCTGTTCCTACCCTAGCATCACATGAATACTTGGCTGTTCTACCCTAGCATCACATGAATACTTGGCTGTTCTACCCTAGCATCACATGAATACTTGGCTGTTCTACCCCTGGCATCACATGAATACTTGGCTGTTCTACCCAGTAAATGAATATTTTGCTGTCTTAGCAGCATTAAATAAATATTTGACTGTTCTACCACAGTATTAAATGAATACTTGGCTGTTCTACCCTAGCATCACATGAATACTTGGCTGTTCTACCCTAGCATCAAATGAATACTTGGCTGTTCTACCCTAGTATCACATGAATACTTGGCTGTTCTACCCCAGTATTAAATCAAATATTTTGCTGTCTTAACCCAGCATTAAATAAATATTTGGCTGTTCTACCACAGTATTAAATGAATACTTGGCTGTTCTACCCTAGCATCACATGAATACTTGGCTGTTCTACCCTAGCATCACATGAATACTTGGCTGTTTCTACCCTAGCATCAAATGAATACTTGGCTGTTCTACCCTAGCATCACATGAATACTTGGCTGTTCTACCCTAGCATCACATGAATACTTGGCTGTTCTACCCTAGCATCACATGAATACTTGGCTGTTCTACCCTAGCATCACATGAATATGGCTGTTCTACCCTAGCATCACATGAATACTTGGCTGTTCTACCTAGCATCACATGAATACTTGGCTGTTCTACCCTAGCATCACATGAATACTTGGCTGTTCTACCCTAGCATCACATGAATACTTGGCTGTTCTACCCTAGCATCACATGAATACTTGGCTGTTCTACCTACCATCACATGAATACTTGGCTGTTCTACCCTAGCATCAAATGAATACTTGGCTGTTCTACCCTAGCATCACATGAATACTTGGCTGTTCTACCCTAGCATCACATGAATACTTGGCTGTTCTACCCTAGCATCAAATGAATACTTGGCTGTTCTACCCCAGTATTAAATGAATACTTGGCTGTCTTAACCCAGCATTAAATAAATATTTGGCTGTTCTACCACAGTATTAAATGAATACTTGGCTGTTCTACCCTAGCATCACATGAATACTTGGCTGTTCTACCCTAGCATCACATGAATAATTGGCTGTTCTACCCTAGCATCACATGAATACTTGGCTGTTCTACCCTAGCATCACATATTGAATACTTGGCTGTTCTACCTAGCATCACATGAATACTTGGCTGTTCTATCCTGTCACATGAATACTTGGCTGTTCTACCCTAGCATCACATGAATACTTGGCTGTTTCTACCCTAGCATCAAATGAATACTTGGCTGTTCTACCCTAGCATCACATGAATACTTGGCTGTTCTACCCTAGCATCACATGAATACTTGGCTGTTCTACCCTAGCATCACATGAATACTTGGCTGTTCTACCCTAGCATCACACACATGAATACTTGGCTGTTCTACCCTAGCATCACATGAATACTTGGCTGTTCTACCCTAGCATCAAATGAATACTTGACTCTGTTCTACCCTAGCATCACATGAATACTTGGCTGTTCTACCCTAGCATCAAATGAATACTTGGCTGTTCTACTAGCATCACATGAATACTTGGCTGTTTCTACCCTAGCATCACATGAATACTTGGCTGTTCTACCCTAGCATCACATGAATACTTGGCTGTTTCTACCCTAGCATCAAATGAATATACAGCTGTTCTACCCTAGCATCACATGAATACTTGGCTGTTCTACCCTAGCATCAAATGAATACGTGGCTGTTCTACCCTAGCATCACATGAATACTTGGCTGTTCTACCTAGCATCACATAGATAACTTGGCTGTTCTACCCTAGCATCAAATGAATACTTGGCTGTTCTACCCTAGCATCCACATGAATACTTGGCTGTTCTACCCTAGCATCAAATGAATACTTGGCTGTTCTATCCTAGCATCACATGAATACTTGGCTGTTTCTGCCTAGCATCAAATGAATACTTGGCTGTTCTACCCTAGCATCACATGAATACTTGGCTAAATGCCTAGCATCAAGTGAATACTTGGCTGTTCTACCCTAGCATCACATGAATACTTGGCTGTTCTACCCTAGCATCAAATGAATACTTGGCTGTTCTACCCTAGCATCACATGAATACTTGGCTGTTCTACCTAGCATCAAATGAATACTTGGCTGTTCTACCCTAGCATCAAATGAATACTTGGCTGTTCTACCCTAGCATCACATGAATACTTGGCTGTTCTACCCTAGCATCAAATGAATACTTGGCTGTTCTACCCTAGCATCACATGAATACTTGGCTGTTCTACCCTAGCATCAAATGAATACTTGGCTGTTCTACCCTAGCATCACATGAATACTTGGCTGTTCTACCCTAGCATCAAATGAATACTTGGCTGTTCTACCCTAGCATCACATGAATACTTGGCTGTTCTACCCTAGCATCAAATGAATACTTGGCTGTTCTACCCTAGCATCACATGAATACTTGGCTGTTCTACCCTAGCATCAAATGAATACTTGGCTGTTCTACCCTAGCATCACATGAATACTTGGTTGTTCTACCCTAGCATCAAATGAATATGACTGTTCTACCCTAGCATCAAATGAATACTTGGCTGTTCTACCCTAGCATCACATGAATACTTGGCTGTTCTACCCTAGCATCAAATGAATACTTGGCTGTTCTGCCTAGCATCAAATGAATACTTGGCTGTTCTACCCTAGCATCAAATGAATACTTGTCTGTTCTACCCTAGCATCAAATGACTACTTGGCTGTTCTACCCTAGCATCAAATGAATACTTGGCTGTTCTACCCTAGCATCACATGAATACTTGGCTGTTCTACCTAGCATCAAATGAATACTTGGCTGTTCTACCCTAGCATCAAATGAATACTTGGCTGTTCTACCCTAGCATCACATGAATACTTGGCTGTTCTACCTAGCATCACATACTTGGCTGTTCTACCCTAGCATCACATGAATACTTGGCTGTTCTACCTAGCATCAAATGAATACTTGGCTGTTCTACCCTAGCATCACATGAATACTTGGCTGTTCTACCCTAGCATCAAATGAATACTTGGCTGTTCTACCCTAGCATCACATGAATACTTGGCTGTTCTACCCTAGCATCAAATGAATACTTGGCTGTTTCTACCCTAGCATCACATGAATACTTGGCTGTTCTACCCTAGCATCAAATGAATACTTGGCTGTTCTACCTAGCATCACATGAATACTTGGCTGTTCTACCCTAGCATCAAATGAATACTTGGCTGTTCTACCCTAGCATCAAATGAATACTTGGCTGTTCTACCCTAGCATCACATGAATACTTGCTGTTCTACCTAGCATCAAATGAATACTTGGCTGTTCTACCCTAGCATCACATGAATACTTGGCTGTTCTACCTAGCATCAAATGAATACTTGGCTGTTCTACCCTAGCATCACATGATTGCCAGCTTGTTCACCTAGCATCAAATGAATACTTGGCTGTTCTACCCTAGCATCACATGAATACTTGGCTGTTCCTACTAGCATCAAATGAATACTTGGCTGTTCTACCTAGCATCACATGAATACTTGGCTGTTCTACCTAGCATCAAATGAATACTTGGCTGTTCTACCCTAGCATCACATGAATACTTGGTTGGTCTCCCTAGCATCAAATGAATACTTGACTGTTCTACCCTAGCATCAAATGAATACTTGGCTGTTCTACCCTAGCATCCACATGAATACTTGGCTGTTCTACCCTAGCATCAAATGAATACTTGGCTGTTCTACCTAGTATCAAATGAATACTTGGCTGTTCTACCCTAGCATCAAATGAATACTTGTCTGTTCTACCCCTAGCATCAAATGAATACTTGTCTGTTCTACCCTAGCATCAAATGAATACTTGGCTGTTCTACCCTAGCATCACATGAATACTTGGCTGTTCTACCCTAGCATCACATGAATACTTGGCTGTTCTACCCTAGCATCAAATGAATACTTGGCTGTTCTACCCTAGCATCAAATGAATACTTGGCTGTTCTACCCTAGCATCACATGAATACTTGGCTGTTCTACCCTAGCATCACATGAATACTTGGCTGTTCTACCCTAGCATCACATGAATACTTGGCTGTTCTACCCCAGTATTAAATGAATATTTTGCTGTCTTAACCCAGCATTAAATAATACTAATTTTTCTCAGCATCCAATGAACATCTGGCTGTTCTACCGCTGCATCCGATGAATGCATGGCTGTTCTACACTAGCATCATGCAGCTGACCGATCTACTACAGTATTAAATTAATGCATGACTGTTCCTGCCCAGCATGAAATTAATGTCTGGATGTTCTACCCCAGCATCAAATGAGTACTTGACTGCTTTAACCTACCATCAAATGAATTTTAAAATAAATGTGGTAGGTTAGCACAATAATTTTAATGGAAGAATAGCTGTATAGCCCAGCGTTGCTCGGGTGTAATGAAAGCTTTAAAACTAATACATGGTCCTGGAACTCACACTCTTTGGACGTTGGCACGAACGACTAAAAAGCAATAGTTGTTTCCAGTTAAAGCGAAACCGTAGACTGAAAAATACAGACATACAGGCAGATAAACAGACAAACACACAAACATCTTGCCTTTTATATATATATATATATATATATATATATTATCGATTTCCTGCACTATTGTAAGAACTGCATTCTTGAAACTTTTGAATATCGTTTTTTATGTCTTTGTCTATGAGTGTATCAAATTTGATTAAAATTGGACCACTCCTTCTATAACCCGATTTTTTCGATTTTCGATATTTATCGGGGTACCTCGACACAAAACCTAGCTAAGAGCACTCACAAACGCTTATAGTACAATTGTGTAAATTTTCAAGAAAATCGGTTCAGCCGTTTCGGAGTCTATAGGCAACGGACACGCACACACAGACAGAAACACACACACACAGACAAAGTTCTGTTTATTATATAAGCTTAGATATGTCACCAATATTCTTCTTCTTCTATGTGCGTTGCCCTTTCAGGACGTAGGCGATCATGGCCTTTCACGTCTCCCTATCCCTGGTGGCTCTGAGCACACTTTTTCAAATATGTTATCCGCTGCTTTCCTCTGTCTCTTTTTCCCTCTATCTTGCCTGTTAGTATCAGGTTCTCCAAGCCCTCCTTCCTCATTGCATATCCCAGGAACTTGAGCTGTATTTTCCTGATGCTCAGTATTAATTTCCTTTTTGTTTCCATCTTTTCCAAAACCTCATCATTGCTCACATGCTCTGTCCACGATATCAGCAGCATCCTTCTGTAGAACCACATTTCAGCTGCTTCAAGTTTTTCCTTCATCTTTAATGATATCGTCCAGCATTCACTGCCATATTTAAGAACCGACATCACATTAGCAATTCAGAGCTCTCTTCTTTGTTTCTAGTGAAAGTTTCCCGTGTCTTAATACTTTACTCAGCTTCTGGAACGCGTCCTTCGCCATGCTAATTCGGCTTCGGATCTCTGTGTCTCACTTTCCGTCTTCAGTTACAACACTTTCCAGGTATTTAAATTTTTGTACCTGCTTTATTTTAGTATCGGGGTTCTTGACAAAATACAACGGAGAATCTGTAATGTGATCGATACCGACTTAGCAGACCGGCTGCAGTCACTCTATCACCGGCGTGTCGTGGCTTCCCTGTGCCTCATCTATAAATACTTTTACGGCTTCTGATCCGATGAACTTAGATCACTGGTGCCCCTAGGTATGAATTTGCACGAGATACTAGATTAGCAACTAGGGTCCCACCCTTTTACAGTGAAACAGATAAGATGTAACTGCAATTTCTACTTCAACAACTTCTTTTGGAATTCCCTTCCGTATACTTGCTTCCCCGACAGCTACAATCTCCAGGAGTTTAAATGTAAGGTCAATAGACACCTCTTAACACGCTATCTTGCACCCATTCTTTCAAACACTCTTCCCATCTACCCAACCCTTATCCTCGGTATCCTTACCCGTCTATCACCCTCCTTCTGACATTTCCTATATCTAACCACTCTTTCTCATCACTTTCCCCTATGTAACCTCCTAACCACTCTTTCTCATCACTTTCCCCTATGTAACCCCCTAACCACTCTATCTCATCATTTTACCCTATGTAACCCCCGAACCACTCTTTCTCATCACTTCCCCCTATGTAACCCCCTGCGCAACAGTGGCAGTGAAATGCCTTGCTTGGGGTGAAATGATTAAAAAAAAATCTCCTAACTGTATTTGGCATTTTGGGCTGCTCTTTTTGCTGATGACCATGCATTCGATTTTCTTAAAGGAAAATGGTCAGAGCCAAAACCACCGCCACTTCTAGAAGATGAGGATGCTGCTTTACTCTCTAAGACCACATCATCCCACTCAACCACATTATACAAGCTAATAGAGCATATATTGTAATAAAGGACTTCAAAGAACTTGGAGAGAACCATTATTCCGGTCGTGACAGGTCTTCTAGAAATGATTCAGGAGGATACAGCTATGCACATTAAGATAATCCCAGGATATCCTGAGATCAAGATGACGTTGAATTGTCCGTAATTAGGGAGCTTTGTGTTATAACCAAAAACAGAAGGATGCATCCTTGCAGCTCAAGATAAAAGTCTGTTAACAAGAGCTTAGCAGACGCACAATTTACGATATGTAGTAGATTCAAAATGCCGTCTCTGAACGCAGGGTGAGAAAACTATTGGTCATCTAATTTTTTTTTTTAATCATTTCACCCCGAGCAAGGCGGAAACGTCACTAATGTGCAGGGGTTACATAAATGTAAAAAGATTAATTAGAAAAGAGTGAGGAGTACAAACTAGTTAGAAAGGAACAATAGAAAGCTGAGAAAGCAGGTGCGATGACAGATACATAGGCGGAGAGAAAGGGAAGGTTATACAGGGGTGGGGAGAGAGCTAGAGTCCAGTGGTTAGTAGATGAGTATTGACTTTGCATTTAAATTTCTGAAGGTTGTAGCCGTCAGGAAAGCAAGAATATGGGAGCGAGTTCCACAGGCGGGAAGTGCGAGAGAAGAAGCTGCAGGAGTAGAATTGTCGTCTGCATTTGGCTAACCTGACTGTGAATGGGAGGGACCCAGTTGCCAGTCTGGTTGCACGAGTAAACACTTATTGAGGAGGCATCAGTGACTTAAGTATCTGGCTTCTCTCGCTTAGCATCAAACGAATTTTAAAACAGAACTGATACATGAATATAAAAGGGTGTAAGACACAGATGTGTCTTCTCGCTGGATTTATTCAACATATACAGCGAGGCAATTTAAGCGAATTAGAAATCCTACCAGGAGTCATCACTGGCGGCCACAAACTTAATATAAGATATGCAGATAACAACAGTGCTGATAGCAGAAACGAAAAGGAAACTACAAAACCTCTACAAAATGTAGTGAGGGAAGGCAAGAAGAAAGGACTAAACATAAACATAATACATGGTCAGCAGCAAAAAGAGGAGCCCAAAATGCCAACTCCAGCTCGGGGGTACTAAAATCAAGCAGGTGCAGAAATTTAAATACCTGGGAAGTGTTCTAACAGAGGACGGTTTGGAGAATCTGATGCTCATAGGACGGATAGAGTGAAAGAGGAACTAGGGAAACCATCGCGTGACATACTTAATGGGCTTAAGGCAATGGATAGAAGAGAAATAACAAGACAATATATATATATATATATATATATATATATAATAATAATAATAATAATAATATTTATTAATAAATTATAACATTAATATGTTATAATATCACTACAAAAGTAGCTATTTTGTTTCGACACTTTTTGTGTTTTTTCAAGTGATGTTATTTCGAAATGAATATGATTGTCTATCCTGACCCCATTCATATGAGGCCAGTGATTTTATGAATCCGCCGTGACTGTATCCAATATGTAGCAATTTAGTCTAAAAGTTAACAGACAAATTGACATCTCGATAAAGACTAAATTTTGAAATTTGTGTATGTATATATACATGGGTGTATTACTATGTATATGTTTTTTCTTACTAATGTTTGTGAATATTTCTCCATATGTGAATGTTTGTAAGTTTATTCATGTATGCGTTCTTTTTCTCTCCCCCGTCTAAGATATTAATAATTTTCTAAATCTACAAAATTGTTAAAATATATATATATATAGTTTTTTTTTAGCAACAAAAATATAGTAGATATAATAGTTAATTAATAATGCTGATCTTAATTTTATAAAATTTTAATACCAATGCCCACCAAGATTAATTTTAAGTCTTCCCACATATTCTCCAAAGTAAAAGTTGCTTTACTCTGATTGGTCCACATTGTACATACAATAATGCCTCCCTGATGAAAGAGGTCTTGCTTGTTCTTAACCTTTTAAAGCCATTCATTTCGAAATAACAACATCACTTGAAAAGACACAAAAAGTGTCGAAACAAAATAGCTACTTTTGTAGTGATATTATAACATATCAATGTTATAATTTATTAATAAATATTATTATTATTATTATTAGCTCTACTTTGTATTGAGCACTTTTTTATAAATAGTGTTTCTTTGGATGGGGAATATTATTCCACCCATACTTGTATATATATATATATATATATATAAAACATGATGTGTGTGTGTGTGTGTGTGTGTGTGTGTGTGTGTGTGTGTGTGTGTGTGTGTGTGTGTGTGTGTGTGTGTGCTCTGCTTACTGCTCACATAGAAAAAATACAATGAAATAATTTGAGTCACTCTCGTAAGTTAAGGTAAGGATATGGAAATAACAGAAATTTTTAAAAAGTGACATTTAAACAGAACTATTATTCCGGTAGTTGTAAGAGTACTCGGAATGATTAAGAAAATACGGATACACACATTAAGAAAATCCTATGAAAAATCCTTCTTTGTCTGAAATACAAAAACAAAAAGACTGAGTACTGCTCACATAGAAAAACTCTTTCAATAATTTTGGAAGAAAAAAATTTTCATTCACCTTAGGTTTCGGTGAAAGATTTATTACATGATTGTATCAAACAACAAATCAAAAAAAAAAATGAAGAAATAATAATAATAATAATAATAATAATAATAATAATAATAATAATAAGAGAGAGGGAGAGTTTGATTAGTTGGTGAAGAAAGTAATTCAGGTAGACTCACGTAAACACAGGGAAAGAGAAAAGAAAACTTCCATTTGGATGAATGTCTTTTCGTTGGATCGATCGTTTGAATTGTAGCATCTTTTATGCGATGGTAATGTGATATCGATCTGGGATCAAATATTTTATGTGATAGCTTCTTCATATCTCTTTCGGTTTCCTTTTTTTTTAATTCTTTTTTTTTGTATTTTATTCTTTCTTTCCTTTTCGAATATTTTTTTTCCTTTCTTAAATTCTCTGTCGATTTTTCCTACCCCTTTCCTTTTCATATATTTGCCTTTCCTAGCTTTTATTTTATTTTTGCTTATATTTTTTTCTTTTTCAGATCATTCTTCCTTTTTTTTTTCTCCTTCACTTCCGTCTTTCCTTCTTTTTACTTCATTCCTTCTTTTCTTTTTTCTTCCTTTTATTTTTCTTTCTTTTTTTTTTTCTTTCTTTGCTTTTCATCTTGTTGTCTTCGCATTGACTTTTGTTTTCTTTCAGTGTTCTTTCCACATATTTTCCTGCAATCCTCTTTAGGGGACCTTTATAACACAAGAGTTAAAACGGTTTCATTAAATCCATATACAGTGGGAACCTGCCGTATGCGACCATCTTCGTCAGCGACCACCTGTTTTTAACTACCGTTTTTCAATTCACGGACAATTTGCTAATGTTAACCTTTAGTGAGCGACCACCCCCAAAACGCGACCAGCGACCAACATCAACGAGTGAAAATCACTGATCAAGCAACCGCTTTAAAAATATCCATTTTGGTCGTACAGTGGAACTTCTAAATTTCGAGAAACAGAAACTAAATGAGTAATCTATTTTATTTTGATTTGATCGAAGCCAGGAACACTTCCTCATTGTTTTGTTATTGCAGTGTTGCATCAAACTGTTATTTCTTGTTGAAATGTACATTGCCGGAGTTCACCTCACGGTCAGACATCGGCTGTTTTGTACAACATGTATTGCATTTGACATGTTCAAGGAATTTATCGCAGTCTCTGTACTGACTTGGATAAATTCAGGGATTGGGAAAATCACAATTATGTCCCTTTCTCAAATGTCTTTATTTTTTTGTGTATCTATCTACTCTATTTCTATCCGGGTATATCTATCTCTATCTCTCTGTTTCTCTACTCCCACCCACGATGGCTGTCAGTTTTTTGTATGTTTTGTTTTGTTTTTGTTTTTGTTTTTTCATGTATTATTGCAGATTCTCTTTTGCTATCACTCACTTCTAAGAAAAAAACTGAAACTGTATACTATTTTTTAAGTCCATTTCATAAATATTTTTTGTGAATAAATATTTCGGTCTCTTGTTGACCGTTGTAAATACGTTTTTTAAAATTTTAAAATGAATTATACTGAATAAATTTCTTTAAAGTTAGGCCATTTTCTTATGTTCTCATTTATTTATTACCAGACTACATGGTAAAATTCTAATATGTACATTCTGGTGAGTGGAATATACGTTCATGGTGTAAATAAGTCATGACCATAAGCCTTTAGTGAGCGACTACCTGCCGTATGCCGTGTTTTGATGGTGTAGAATCACTTCTACATGCATTTACATACTTGTATACATATCGCCATGTACGCACGTACACACACCTACATACTTATACATTAGTATCGCACGTGAAACCTCTTTTTTCCCGCGCTTTATTCTAAAATATATAAGCTGATGCTCACACGTGCTTAGGCCGTTTGGATCCTGCTTTTTGGAGCTAACAATCTGAATGCTGTTAGTTCCTTTCCAACTCACATACTGCGCTAATTACGTTTAGCAATTAGTTACACCAAAAATGTTTCTCTCTCTCTTACAAACATACTTCACTACATGTATAATTATATTCAATTACTGATCAGTACAAACATTATATTTCCTTTTTTTCAGGAACTCTTCCAGTATGAACATTGATACATTTCCTTCAATATCCAAGAGAGAACTTTCTCCACTAAATCTTGCATGCACAAAATTAATCAATCCTGTAACTATGTTTAATACATTGTTATTATTCTTGTTGCATTGTTCTTTGAGTTATTTTTATTATTAATGTGGTGGATTGGACAACCAGTCTACTTTTAAATGGTGAATCCACTTTTAAAATTACTACCGCGACGTTCGAGCTACAACAAATAGTAACCACGTTGTCCAGTCCACAACAACATAATAGGAGAGTGACGAGAGTGGATAGCAGGTCACAACTTACCCTTTCTTATCTATATGTCCATTAAAAACACGAACTATATCTTGCACTTTTTCCCTTCCTTAACTCTCACAAAGTCATGTAATTAACTGCTGAATGACGTACTGCGTAGGGAACGAATTTACCCTGTTTACTTCCGCCTCTTTACTTCCGGTTAGGGTAGTAATGCGCTTTTTCTTGTCTCACTTGATACAATTAGATACGAATTGTTTGTGAAATCTCCCTAACCCCCAATAAATATTTGTGAAAAATTAATCTTTCTATCCTTAACCCCCCAAAATGTCAAATTGCGCAGATTGTTCCATCAGTATCTACGAAGCAATTCAACGGTTTAGAAAGAATTAAGAAGCTACAGTTAATTTTTTCAGAATATTACCGTCCTCCGTGGAATGCCCTCAATGACATTCCCCTTGCTCGTTGACTCCAGTGAAGAAATTATGGCATTGCCGAAAACTTAAATCCAGGAGAAGCAGCGGGAAAAAACAATGTGGCTTCAGTGTCAGTGACAGAAAGAACACACTTTTGGAGAAGATATGCTTGCCAGCATGGAAAGTGCTCCTGTTTATAAAAACATTTCCTAGATTTTAGGTGGTGCCACAGGCTAATGTTTGAAAACTTAGACATTAGTAGAGAAACTTCAGTGAATTTGCGCTCCTTCTGCAGTGAGGTTTGCCAGTTTTGGCTCGCAAATGTGCAGCAGAAGTTGGGTGGTCCTGGCGTCGAAGTAGAAATTGACGAAACGGTTATCGCAAAACGAAAATATAACCAGGGACGTCGAGTGAAAACGGTTTGGATTTTTGTCGGAATAGAAAGAGTTTCAAAGAAGACATTCATGATTCCGCTAACATCTGATTGCGGATAAGGAGAAGCAAGGGATGCCAATGACACTTCTTGTCCCATTAAGCAACAGATCCTACCAGGATCTGTCATATACAGTGATTGCTGGTCGGCGTATGTTCGGTTAACAGAACACGGATATACGCACAAGCAAATTAATCATACAGAACACTTTGTTGATCCTGGGGAGCAAAATATCCACAAACGGTAGAAAGACTGTGGAGGACGACTAAAACAATAATAAAAAGATCTGGAAATAGAACTGCTTATTTAAAGCAATATATTGCTCGTTTTTTTTATTTATAAAAGCAATACTAAATCATAGTCAGCACCTTCACATTTTCCTGATAGAGGCGAGCAAAATTTATTCTGGACCGTAGACGTACTGCATTTTTTTAAAATTGTCAATGTATTCTTTCTTTTAAATTTTAAGAATAAAAAAATGCTCAGTGTTTCCTTTTCTTTCAATTTTTTGTATAAAAAAATGTTCAGTGTTTATTTTATTTTCAATTTTTTGTATTTATAAAAAATTTTATTTATAAAATTTAATTATAAAAAATGCTTCTTGTTATGGTAAATTTTTGTTTTGTTCTCCAAAGGCCTTTACCCCTTCAAATCTTTCCAAAACATCCTTATTTCAGTGCAAATTTAAATGCTGAACTCAAATCAATAATTGTTTATTGACGAAACCTACCTTTTTCAAGTTTACAATCAGAAAAATATCGAACTCCTTTTTGCTGTTTATCTCACCCTGTAACCATGCTTCAAAAAATGTTATTCACTGCTGAATGACTTCACACTTAGTTTGCTGATTTTTCGACCAATTTACTTCCTTTTTGCAATTACTAAGTGGAAATTGAGTTCCGAACCCAAACAAATCGTGGAGTATTTGCTCAAAGGAACTAAACAGGCGAAAATAAGTATCCTACACCTCAAGTCATTCTACGGTGAATCAGATATGATAACAGTGGTAAGGGGTGAGATATAGTCTGATCTTTTTGGGGTTGATAACAAGAAAAAGGTAGGTTTCTTCAATAAACAATTATCAATTTGAGTTCAGCAAATACCATTGCATGTAATTAAGGAAGTTTAAGAAAGATTTGATAGGATAAAGGCCTTCAAGGAACAAAACAAAAATTTACCAAATTTTTTTTCTGTTAAATATTTTTTTTTTCATTATGAAATTAGTCTTCTTCATTTAAATATTTAATATTTTCTTTAAATACTAAAACTTTGGATCTTCTAAATATTTGTTATTTTAAATATTTAATCTTTTAATTGCTTTAAATATTCTATCTTTTTGTCCCTTTAAATATTTGATATTTTTTAAATATTTAATCTTTTTGTTGTTTAAATATTTAATTATTTTGTCTTTTTAAATATTTAATCATTTTGTTTTTTATAAATATATAAAACTTTTTGTTCCTTTAAATATTTAATCATTTTTCCTTTTAAATGTTTGTTTCAAGCTTATTGTTTATTTTAAATAATTAACCTCTTTGTAATTTTAAATACTTAATTTATATCTTTAGATATTCAATAATTTTGTTCTTTTAAATATTTAATATTTTTTCCTTTTTTAAAATATTTAATATTTTTATTCCATTAAATATTTAATATTTTTCCTTTTTTAAAATATTTAATATTTTTATTCCATTAAATATTTAGTCTTTTTCTTCTTTTAAACATTTAAAACATTTTATTGGATATTTAATCATTTTTTTCTTTTAAATATTTAATATTTTTGTTTCTAACTATTTAAACTTTCTGTTCCTTTAAATATTAATCTTTTTCTTTAAATAGTAAATATTTTTTCTTTATTTAAAAATTTGACATTTTCTTTAAATATTAAAACTTCATATCCTTTTAAATATTAAATTTCTTGTTTCATTTAAATACTTGATCTTTTTGTTCATTTAAATATTTTATCTTTTAGATCTTTTAAATATTTAATCAATATGTTCCTTTAAATTTTTAATGTTTTTTAAATTTTTTATTTTTTTCTCATTTAAATAGTTAACTTTTTGTTCATTAAATATTTAACCTTTTGCACTTTTAAATATTTAATTTTTCTTTAATATTCAATCTTTTATTTCATTTAAATATTTAATTTTTCTGTTCCTTTTAATATTTAACCATTTTTCTTTTAAATATCTAATTCTTTGGTTCTTTTCCATAATTAATCTTTTTGTTCTTTTAACTATGAAAGTTTATTTTCCTTGAAATATTTAATTTGTTTTCTTTAAATAGTTAATTTTTTGATACTTTAAATATTTAATCTTTTTGTTACATTAAATATGGCTTATGGCCATATCATGTTGAATACACCGGTTCTCGCTCGATCACCAATGTTAAGCAATGTTGAGCCTGGTCAGTACTTAGATGGGTGATCGCTTGGGAATACCAGGTGCTGTAAGCGTATAGTGATGGATGTGCGTTGTGGTGCAGTGGATATTCAACAATTCATTGTTGTTATTTTTTATATAAGTTTTGTGTCTAGTAATACTTTTTTCTTTTTGTGTATCAAGATTCATTGGGATTTGTTTTTAAGGGCAGGGTCCCCAAGTCCTACCCTGTTATTTAACCCATAACTGGAGGGAAGGGAAGGATTAATACCTTTCCCCATGGTACAAGTGCTGAAGTGAATGCAGGGTATTCAACTGGAATTTGAACTCAGCTCACCGATTTCTCTTTCCGAGCTGATATCCTTTGCATTACATCCGTCACTAAATGCTTACAGCACCTGGTATTCCCAAGTGGTCACTCATCTAAGTACTGACCAAGCTCAATGTTGCTTAACTTTGGTGATCAAGTGAGAACCGGTGTATTCAACATGATATGGCTTAAGGCCATATCATAAAAAAATAACAACAATGAATTGTTGAAAGAAAAAGGTATTACCAGCAATAAATAAAATTTAGTTGGCAATAAATGACCCACCGAGGTGTTGATATGCCATAAAAACAAAACAACCAACCAACATAATTAATCTTTTGTTCTTTTAACTATTAAAACTTACTTTCCTTGAAATATTTAATTTTTTTTCTTTAAATAGTTATCTTTTTGATACTTTAAATATTTAATCTTTTTGTTACTTTAAATATTAAGCTTTTTTTTAGTATTAAAACATTTTACTTCATTTAAAAATTTGATATTTTCTTTAAATATTAAAACATCTTATCATTTTTAATATTTAACCTTTTTTCCTTTTAATATTTAATCTTTTTCTTCCTGTAAATATTTTTTTTTGCTTATTTAAATATTTTATCTTTTTCTTTAAGTATGAATTTTTTCTCCTTTATTTAAATATTTAATATTTTCTTAAAATATTTAAACATGTAAATCTTTTAACTATTTAATCTTTCTGTTGTTTTAAATTGTTCATCTTTTTTTTAAATTTTTAAGCTTTTTTCTCATTTAAATATTTTTTTCTTTTTTGTTCTCTTTTGTTCTTTCAGATACTTAATTTTTCTTTAATATTGAAGCTTATATTTCTTTTAAATATTTAATCTTTCTGTTCTTTTGAATAATTAATCTTTTTGTCACTTTAAATATTTAATATGCTTGTCTATTTAAATATTTAATCTTTTTGTTTGTTAAAAATTAAATTTTTTTTAATAGTTAAGCTTGTTTTTTTAATATTAAATGATCTTTCTTTTTAAATATTTAATATTTTTTCAAACATTTAATCTTTTTGTTCTTTTAAATATCTAATTCTTTTGTTTCATTTAAATATCTAGATTTTTGTTCTTTTTTTCTTTTTAATATTTAATTTTTTTGTTTCTTTAAATATTTAAACTTTTCTTTAAACATTTAATCTATTTGTTCTTTTAAATATTTAATCATTTTTCTTTTAGATATTTAATATTTTATCCATTTAAATATTTAATCTTTTTGTTCTTTTAGATATTTGATTTTTTTTCCTTTAAATATTAATCTTTTTCTTTAAATATTAAATCATTTTGAAATTTTCTTTAAATATTAAAACTTCTTGTCTATTTAAATATTTAAAAGAATAAAAGTTTAAATATTTAACAAAAGGAAAAGATTCATATTTGATCTATATTTGATCCAAACTTATACATATATATATATATATATATATATATATCAGTAATAAATTTAAGAAAAGATTTGGTAAATAATCCCAATGGATCCTAGTAATATTAAATTAAATATTAAAACTGATCCAACAGAGAGATTGATTTAATTTACAAAGCAGATATATATTTCATATGTAAATTCAGTATTTTGCATTTGGTGAATAGCCATTTCTATAGACTCTCAAGAGCCCACTTCATCAACCCCTGCAAGACTTCATTACATCTTGCAGGGGTCGATGTAGGGTGACTCCCAAGAGTCTATAGGAACGGCTATTCCACAAATGTAAAACACTGAGTATATATATATATATATATATGGTTATATGTCAATTTTACATTGCAACATGGAAATTTCTGTTTCGAGATAGGTTCTCATCATCAGGCAATGTTGGTGTGGTTGTGCAGATGATTTACATTTAAATGACAAATTCATTTGGTTTGCTGTGAATGTATGTGGGTGTTTTTTTTTGTGTAGCTAATCAGAATGGAGATTCACTTTGGGGTTTGACTCTGAAGAATTTCTCCTGCTAACCAACTTTTTTCCTCTTTTTTTTCCTTTTTCCTTGACCCTATTCTTCTCTTGTCTGTTTCTCTTCATTAATGTTTTACCTCCCATTAATCTGATCTTATCATTTTCCCTTCAGTTTTATTACATTTGATGTGATATTCCTTTTCAGTACCAATCCCCTATTCATTACTTATTCTTTTTAGTCTATTTGTTAAAAGAAAAGATTTTTATTCCAAAAACCCTAAACTGCTATTTTTTTGTTCCACCTATCCATTTGTTGTAATGTTTTTTTATCCTGATACAAAGCGGGGGATTTATTTTTAAAAAAAATTATTCTATTTTTGGCTTCATTTTTGGCTTTATTTTTCCCTAGTTCATCAGTGATTATTTTTCTTATGTACTTGTTAGTTATATGCATATTATTTAATTTAGGTTTTATCCATTTTCTAATGTGAATAATTTACAATGTCTACATATGACATTAATTTCGTTGCGTTTATTTAATAAATTTTTATTTTTACGGGATCTAATAATAAATAGTTTTTCATATAAGCATAATGAACATGGTTCATTTAAGGACTTACATGTTTTAGCTTCTTTTAGGATTTTCCACTTTATTTTGGATGTTTTTTAGTTTCCTTTAGGTACCATTGATATCTCGATATGGATGTTCTATTTCTGTATTTGCTATTATTAAATGAAGAGGTGTGCTGGTAAATTCGCTGCTTTAGAGTGTTTTTAGTACTCCCTATATAGACTTTTATACTGTTTGGGTTTTCCTTTGTCGATATTTCTCATTGGTAGATTATCGATTCCATCAAACACCTGTTTTCTAGCGGACAGTCAATGGGGTTTTTACAATTACATTTTTTCTTGTCTAAATTGTTATTTTCTGTTGTCTGGTTGTTTTTACTGATTTTGTTGAATTTTTTAAAATATTATTATTGTGGTTTTTTATAATTTTTTCTAAATTGTTCATACAGCTGTAACTTAATTTTATAGTGTTTTTATTAAAGATATTATTGAGTGGATTTTTTTCCAGAAAGTGTTTCCTAATTAACTCGAGAAATTTTCTTCCCAATTTGCCATTTGTCATCTGGCGTGTACCAGATGATTTTCCTATTTCTATTTTTTCTTCGAGGGTTACTTTTCTTGTTTACATATTTCATATTTGGGTTTATGTATCCACTATTTTTCAATGCAGTATTATAAACAATGCTATGCTAATTAAACACTTCTTCATTAGCCGAGTTTCTACTAATTCTGTATTCTATTGATGCGGGTATATGTTTGATGATAGAAGGAGGGTGGTTAGATTTTGGGTGGATGTATAAAGGATTTGTATTTGTTTTTTTGTATGGTTGGTGTATATTTTTCTCTAGGTGCAAAGTTACATTGAGGAAATCTACTTTTTTTTATCTTAGCTTTAACTGTTACTTTTAAATTTAGATTTTTAAACTCCTTGTGTACCATTTTTCTAACCCTGTCTATTTTGAAGTTTGTGGTATTTCTTATTACTATAAGTCCGTCATCTCTATAAAGTCCAATGTCTTTAGTGTTTACTTCCTTATAGGTTGTGAGATTATATAATATTAATAATCCTACCAGATTTGAAGATTCTGCAGAATCCATCGAACCCATCATTATATCAAAATTGTCCTCATTGGAATTGATTTTTTTTTCACTGTTCTTCTTTGTGGACGAGCACAGATGTCTTGGCATTCATTATTATTGTTTTCTCCTCCTCCGTTATATTTGAGTAAAGGGTGGCAAATTCCAGGGCTGTAACAAATAGTTTCGATGGATAGTATTCTTCGATATCAAATTGGATAAAAGAGCAGTTGCTCTTTTCTTTTATATTATAAAACCACCCCGTTACATCTGTGGTGTCTTTCCATAATTTCAATTCCAGCGAATCCTTGATTTGTTCGTTCTTTCTAAAATTTTCTTACTAATTTTTCCAATCTCTGGTCTGGTTGGATTTATCATCCTAGTGGTGGGATTCATACTAACGTTTTCCTTGTGGTTTTTTATTGTTATATAGCACTCCTTTGTGTTAAGTTTTGCTACTCTGTCGCTTATTTTTAATTTATCCGTGATTTTTTTGCTATCTGTATTAATTTTATCCACTAAGTCCACTTTATTCTTATCAACCTTTTTATAGTTTTTTGTTAGGTTTTTCATGATTAGCATGTTGTATTTTACAACATGCTAATCATGACTTTATCGGCTGAAATTGCCAGTTCAATAAGCTGATAGTTTTAAATTTTAAGGCGATTTGTTCACCAGTACAAATAAAATAATAATAATAATTAAAAAATTGCCAGTTTAATAAGCTAATTTTTGAAAGTTATAAAGGGATTTGTTTATAATTACAAATAAAATAATAATAATAAATAAAAAAAATGCCAGTTCAATAAGCTAATTTTTTAAAGTTATATGGTTATTTGTTCATAAGTAAAAATAAATTAATAATAGTAATTAAAAATTGCCAGTTCAGTAAGCTAATTTTTTTATTATAATGGGATTTGTTCATAAGTACAAATGAAATAATAATAATATTGCAGCTATAACTAAGTTTCGGTGTATTTTCATTAAAAATTTTGCTAAGTTGTTTATTCGTAGGAAAGTGTTTTTGAACTAGATGGAGAAATTTATTGCCTAAATTGTTACTAACCATTTGGTTAAATGGTGGTATTTACCAAATTATTTTCTTATTTCAATTATGTTTGGTATTATGATTAATTTGTTTATGATATCGAATATCCTTGCAATTATAGCTGCTGTTTTTAAGGGTTGTATTATAGTAATGGCTATGTGGCTAGAAAATATCTTTAGTGCAGGAATTATTGTTAATTCTGTGTTCAACTCAAAAACTTTACGTAATGATATCACTAATTTTTGCAAACATAGAATCATCCATATCCTTGAATATATCATCTCAGCGAAAAGAAGAGATGAATAATAAAATGAGAAAGTGCTATAAACTTGACCGCTTTCAAAATTAAATGGACACTTAAAATGAAACTGAGGAGGTAACTCAGTATTTAAAATGATCTAAAGAAGGTAATTCAGTATTTGACATTTGAAAGGCAAAAATTAAATTTTATTAATAAAACCAGAAAAAGTAACCCAGAAATTTTATCCTATATTAGACTGAACCTAAAATACTATTCATAATCTGGCGACTCGACTGCAGCCACTTTCCCATCGTCGAAATGTGGCCTCCCTCTGTCTCTTCTATAAATACTTTCATGGCTTCTGCTCGGATGAGCTTAAGTCACTGATGCTTCCTCAACAGGTGTTTACCCGTGCAACCAGACTGGCAACTGGGTCCCACCCATTCACAGTCAGGTTAGCCAAATGCAGACGACAATTCTACTCCTGCAGCTTCCTCTCTCGCACTTCCCGCCTGTGGAACTCACTCCCGTATTCTTGCTTTCCTGACGGCTACGACCTCCAGAAATTTAAATGCAAAGTTAATACTCATCTACTAACCACTGGACTCTAGCTCTCTCCCCTCCCCTGTATAGTCTTCACTTTCTCTCCGCCTATGTATCTGTCATTGCACCTGCTTTCTCAGCTTTCTATTGTTCCTTTCTAACTAGTTTGTACTCCTCACTCTTTTCTAATTAATCTTTTTACATTTATGTAACCCCCTGCACATCAGTGGCGTTTCTGCCTTACTCGGGGTGAAATGATTAAAAAAAAAAAAAAAAATAAGGCCAATCATCCCCGAAAGTTTCATCCGAATCCATCCAGTGGATCCTGAGATACCTTGGTCACAGGCAGACGAACAGACAGACACGCAGGACTGAATACAATACCTTCACCTTAATACTATCAAAATATTCTACAGTTATCAAAACCTGCAAAAGGATGATAGCCTGTAAAAAACAAATCAATCAATCTACAGAAATCAACTGCCCCACAATTACACTACCGGCCATAATTATTAGGCCACCCCAGTTTTTTTAAAAGAAATGATGTATTTCATACTATTTTTAGTATTTATTGCCAAGTGGATAATTCTAAATGAAAATAGAATGGTTCTTTTGTTATTATTACTTTGCAAAATTTTACATAGCAAATAGCGACAATTTACCCATCGCACCTTGTAGATTTGCTATATATATATATATATATATATATATATACAATACCGGCCTTAATTATTAGGCCACCCCAGTTTTTTTTAAAAGAAATGATGTATTTCATACTATTTTTAGTATTTATTGCTAAATGAAAACAAAATGATTCTTGTTATTATTACTTTGCAAAATTTTACAAAGCGAGGAATCAAAGATGAACTCATCCGAATCACCCTAAATTTTTTTCATTCTTTCATTGATGAAACTGCAATATAGGTAATTATTAAATATTTATAAATTCATTTCATGCACATGTTATTGTGCAGTATTAACAAAAAAAACATTCTATTTTCTTTTACAATTATTCACTTGGCAATAAATACTAAAAAATATTATAAAATACATCATTAATTTAAAATACTGGGGTGGCCTAATAATTATGGCCGGTAATGTACAAAAAGGCTGAAATAACAATGTAATGTGTAATCCAGATATTAGACATGTCGTCAAAAATACACATATATTATTTATCCTTTATTATCAAAAATTTAAAGCCAGTAATTATTAAAAATAATATTTCTCAACCCACATCTAAAAATAGGCCTCTCTTCTATACACATCACAATCCTGTTGCTACACATCTGGTCTGGAGCTCTTATGACAGATTTAGAGATTCTTGATAAAATTTAACACTCAAAACAAACCTCAAGCTGAACGATTATATAGAATCCATAGCTAAATCTGCTGCTATAAAGGTTGGTTCTCTGTGTAGGGCCAGGAAGTTTTTTCCGCCTGAAACAATCCTGCACATATATAAATCTACCATCAGTCCGTGCATTGAATACTGCTGCCATATCTGGTCGGGTGCTCATGCTATCCACCTAGGGATCCTTGACAAAATCCAACAAAGAATCTGTAATATGATCGATCCCGACTTGGCAGCTCAGATACAGTCACTTTCTCACCGGCGCAATGTGGCTTCTCTGTGTCTCTTCTACAAATACTTTCACGGATTCTGCTCAGATGAACTTAGCTCACTGGTGCCTCCTTTATATGAATTTACTCAAGCCACAAGATTAGCAACTAGGTCCCACCATTTTACTGTGAAACCAATAAAATGTAAATGCAAATTCTACTCCAGCAGCTTCTTTTCTCGTATTTCCTGCCTGTGGAATTCCTTTCCATTTACTTGCTTTCCCGACATTTACAATTTCCAAGAATTTAAATGTCAAGTCAATAGTCATCTTCTATCTCACTAACCTGCACTCTCTCTCTCTCTCATGCTTCTTTCTCCATCCACTTCACTCTCATCAGTATTCTCATTCTTCTCTTATCCACTTCCAGACACCCCTTATAACCTGTCACTCTTTCTCATAACTTTCCTCCTATGTAACCTCCTGCAGTAAAATGCCTTGCATGGGGTGATATGATTATAAAAGATACTTCTATACTATTATAATGTGGATATAAAGTGGGGAATCAATTCTACATTACAATTAATATATAAAATGTTCCCTCACTTTATGGCCACAGTCATCCTTCTCTTATCTACTTCTTAACACCCCCTATAACCTGTCACTCTTTCTCATAACTTTCCTCCTATTGTTGTATATCAATAAACAGACAAACACGCATATATATAAAAATATATCAAGTGATATTTTTATTAAAGACGATGAACCGTGTAGCCTAGGGAACAGAGAGTGAGAGAGCGCGCTTCTACTGGGGCTGACGGGGGGGTCGTATCTGTTGCTCCTCTGGTCTGGTCTGGCTCTCTCGTCTGCCTCTGTCTCTCTGCTTGAAATCCGTGCGCCGAGGTCTTTTTTATAATCTCCAAACCGGTACTTCCGGATTTTGCCTCGCCCACGCACGCCCACGTAATTCTCAGAGACACCTGTTCTGTTTGCCTCTTGTAGCCATTTCCGCTACTGCCGGAAATAAGGTCAAACAAACATCCGTTCCTTTCAACGACCGGAAACGCCCCCGCTTGCATCAGCCTTTCCTCGGGTGGGGCGAGATTGTTATATTACACTATGTAACCCCTGCACAACAGTGGCAGTAAAATGTTTTGCTTGAGGCGATATGATCATAAAAAAAATATTTATACACTATTATAATGTGGATATAAAGTCGGGGATCAATTCTACATTACAATCAATATATAAAGTGCCTCCTCACTTTATGGCCAGTCATCCTTCTCTTGTCCACTTCTTAACACCCCCTATAACCTGTCACTCTTTCTCATAACTTTCCTCCTATTGTAACCCCTGCACAACAGTGGCAGTAAAATGCCTTGCATGGGGTGATATGATAACCAAAAAAAAAGGGGGAGATCCACTTTTACATTGTCATAATTTTTATATATAATTTCATAGTAATTGTTCTAATGAACTTTACTGTATGGTACGTAAACTTTATGATTCAAGCACAAGACATGATTGGTTACAAGGTCTTACCATTTTAAAATTGTCATGGCTCGATGTGACTGTGAGTTCTACGTTAATAGTTTCTTCTAACAGTTCTCGCTTATATAACTCTCTTTCAGATTCTTGCTTGCCACTTAATTTTGATTTTCAAAATTTTAGATGTTTTTTTTTAATCATATCACCCTGGGCAAGGCGGTAAGGCCACTGGTGTGCAGGGGGCTACGTAAGAGTGAAAAGATTGGAAAAGAGAAAGTCGGAAACCACATCCTAAACAGGGAACAAGGGATGAGCCTCTACACCCCGTTCAATAGACGTGGGGGAGTGTGAACTCTTTTCTGGCTTCTTGCTTCCCAGTCGATCGTTATCCTCCGTCTTCTTAATTTCTATTCTTTTATTGTTCTCTCTCCTTAATTATGTTTTCTTCTTCTCATATTATTATTAGTCCTATGTTAACAGTTTCTTCTCTTGCTTGTGGAACTCTTTTCCGGCTTCTTGCTTCCCAGTCAATCGTTATCCTCCATCATCTTAATTTCTATTCTTTTATTGTTCTCTCTCCTTAATTATGTTTTCTTCTTCTCATATTATTATAAGTCCTATGTTAACAGTTTCTTCTCTTGCTTGTGGAACTCTTTTCCGGCTTCTTGCTTTCCAGTCAATCGTTATGCTCCGTCTTCTTAATTTCTATTCTTTTATTGTTCTCTCTCCTTAATTATGTTTTCTTCTTCTCATATTATTATAAGTCCTATGTTAACAGTTTCTTCTCTTGCTTGTGGAACTCTTTTCCGGCTTCTTGCTTCCCAGTCAATCGTTATCCTCCGTCTTCTTAATTTCTATTCTTTTATCGTTCTCTCTCCTTAATTATGTTTTCTTCTTCTCATATTATTATAAGTCCTATGTTAACAGTTTCTTCTCTTGCTTGTGGAACTCTTTTCCGGCTTCTTGCTTCCCAGTCAATCGTTATCCTCCGTCTTCTTAATTTCTATAATTATATTGTTCTCTCTCCTTAATTATGTTTTCTTCTTCTCATATTATTATAAGTCCTATGTTAACAGTTTCTCCTCTTCCTTGTGGAACTCTATTCCGGTTTCTTGCTTCCCAGTCAATCGTTATCCTCCGTCTTCTTAATTTCTATTCTTTTATTGTTCTCTCTCCTTAAATATGTTTTCTTCTTCTCATATTATTATAAGTCCTATGTTAACAGTTTCTTCTCTTGCTTGTGGAACTCTTTTCCGGCTTCTTGCTTCCCAGTCAATCGTTATCCTCCGTCATCTTAATTTCTATTCTTTTATTGTTCTCTCTCCTTAATTATGTTTTCTTCTTCTCATATTATTATAAGTCCTATGTTAACAGTTTCTTCTCTTGCTTGTGGAACTCTTTTCCGGCTTCTTGCTTTCCAGTCAATCGTTATCCTCCGTCTTCTTAATTTCTATCCTTTTATTGTTCTCTCTCCTTAATTATGTTTTCTTCTTCTCATATTATTATAAGTCCTATGTTAACAGTTTCTTCTCTTGCTTGTGGAACTCTTTTCCGGCTTCTTGCTTCCCAGTCAATCGTTATCCTCCGTCTTCTTAATTTCTATTCTTTTATTGTTCTCTCTCCTTAATTATGTTTTCTTCTTCTCATATTATTATAAGTCCTATGTTAACAGTTTCTTCTCTTGCTTGTGGAACTCTTTTCCGGCTTCTTGCTTCCCAGTCAATCGTTATCCTCCGTCTTCTTAATTTCTATTCTTTTATTGTTCTCTCTCCTTAATTATGTTTTCTTCTTCTCATATTATTATAAGTCCTATGTTAACAGTTTCTTCTCTTGCTTGTGGAACTCTATTCCGGCTTCTTGCTTCCCAGTCAATCGTTATCCTCCGTC
This sequence comes from Ascarosepion bandense, assembly GCA_037127315.1. Lineage (NCBI taxonomy): Eukaryota > Metazoa > Mollusca > Cephalopoda > Sepiida > Sepiidae > Ascarosepion > Ascarosepion bandense. The sequence goes on from JBBBDQ010002378.1 coordinate 338,508, forward strand.
TTCTTAATTTCTATTCTTTTATTGTTCTCTCTCCTTAAATATGTTTTCTTCTTCTCATATTATTATAAGTCCTATGTTAACAGTTTCTTCTCTTGCTTGTGGAACTCTTTTCCGGCTTCTTGCTTCCCAGTCAATCGTTATCCTCCGTCTTCTTAATTTCTATTCTTTTATTGTTCTCTCTCCTTAATTATGTTTTCTTCTTCTCATATTATTATAAGTCCTATGTTAACAGTTTCTTCTCTTGCTTGTGGAACTCTTTTCCAGCTTCTTGCTTCCCAGTCAATCGTTATCCTCCGTCTTCTTAATTTCTATAATTATATTGTTCTCTCTCCTTAATTATGTTTTCTTCTTCTCATATTATAATAAGTCCTATGTTAACAGTTTCTCCTCTTCCTTGTGGAACTCTATTCCGGTTTCTTGCTTCCCAGTCAATCGTTATCCTCCGTCTTCTTAATTTCTATTCTTTTATTGTTCTCTCTCCTTAAATATGTTTTCTTCTTCTCATATTATTATAAGTCCTATGTTAACAGTTTCTTCTCTTGCTTGTGGAACTCTTTTCCGGCTTCTTGCTTTCCAGTCAATCGTTATCCTCCGTCTTCTTAATTTCTATTCTTTTATTGTTCTCTCTCCTTAATTATGTTTTCTTCTTCTCATATTATTATAAGTCCTATGTTAACAGTTTCTTCTCTTGCTTGTGGAACTCTTTTCCGGCTTCTTGCTTCCCAGTCAATCGTTATCCTCCGTCTTCTTAATTTCTATTCTTTTATCGTTCTCTCTCCTTAATTATGTTTTCTTCTTCTCATATTATTATAAGTCCTATGTTAACAGTTTCTTCTCTTGCTTGTGGAACTCTTTTCCGGCTTCTTGCTTCCCAGTCAATCGTTATCCTCCGTCTTCTTAATTTCTATAATTATATTGTTCTCTCTCCTTAATTATGTTTTCTTCTTCTCATATTATTATAAGTCCTATGTTAACAGTTTCTCCTCTTCCTTGTGGAACTCTATTCCGGTTTCTTGCTTCCCAGTCAATCGTTATCCTCCGTCTTCTTAATTTCTATTCTTTTATTGTTCTCTCTCCTTAAATATGTTTTCTTCTTCTCATATTATTATAAGTCCTATGTTAACAGTTTCTTCTCTTGCTTGTGGAACTCTTTTCCGGCTTCTTGCTTCCCAGTCAATCGTTATCCTCCGTCATCTTAATTTCTATTCTTTTATTGTTCTCTCTCCTTAATTATGTTTTCTTCTTCTCATATTATTATAAGTCCTATGTTAACAGTTTCTTCTCTTGCTTGTGGAACTCTTTTCCGGCTTCTTGCTTTCCAGTCAATCGTTATCCTCCGTCTTCTTAATTTCTATTCTTTTATTGTTCTCTCTCCTTAATTATGTTTTCTTCTTCTCATATTATTATAAGTCCTATGTTAACAGTTTCTTCTCTTGCTTGTGGAACTCTTTTCCGGCTTCTTGCTTCCCAGTCAATCGTTATCCTCCGTCTTCTTAATTTCTATTCTTTTATTGTTCTCTCTCCTTAATTATGTTTTCTTCTTCTCATATTATTATAAGTCCTATGTTAACAGTTTCTTCTCTTGCTTGTGGAACTCTTTTCCGGCTTCTTGCTTCCCAGTCAATCGTTATCCTCCGTCTTCTTAATTTCTATAATTATATTGTTCTCTCTCCTTAATTATGTTTTCTTCTTCTGATATTATTATAAGTCCTATGTTAACAGTTTCTTCTCTTGCTTGTGGAACTCTATTCCGGCTTCTTGCTTCCCAGTCAATCGTTATCCTCCATCTTCTTAATTTCTATTCTTTTATTGTTCTCTCTCCTTAAATATGTTTTCTTCTTCTCATATTATTATAAGTCCTATGTTAACAGTTTCTTCTCTTGCTTGTGGAACTCTTTTCCGGCTTCTTGCTTCCCAGTCAATCGTTATCCTCCGTCTTCTTAATTTCTATTCTTTTATCGTTCTCTCTCCTTAATTATGTTTTCTTCTTCTCATATTATTATAAGTCCTATGTTAACAGTTTCTTCTCTTGCTTGTGGAACTCTTTTCCGGCTTCTTGCTTCCCAGTCAATCGTTATCCTCCGTCTTCTTAATTTCTATAATTATATTGTTCTCTCACCTTAATTATGTTTTCTTCTTCTCATATTATTATAAGTCCTATGTTAACAGTTTCTCCTCTTCCTTGTGGAACTCTATTCCGGTTTCTTGCTTCCCAGTCAATCGTTATCCTCCGTCTTCTTAATTTCTATTCTTTTATTGTTCTCTCTCCTTAAATATGTTTTCTTCTTCTCATATTATTATAAGTCCTATGTTAAAAGTTTCTTCTCTTGCTTGTGGAACTCTTTTCCGGCTTCTTGCTTCCCAGTCAATCGTTATCCTCCGTGATCTTAATTTCTATTCTTTTATTGTTCTCTCTCCTTAATTATGTTTTCTTCTTCTCATATTATTATAAGTCCTATGTTAACAGTTTCTTCTCTTGCTTGTGGAACTCTTTTCCGGCTTCTTGCTTTCCAGTCAATCGTTATCCTCCGTCTTCTTAATTTCTATTCTTTTATTGTTCTCTCTCCTTAATTATGTTTTCTTCTTCTCATATTATTATAAGTCCTATGTTAACAGTTTCTTCTCTTGCTTGTGGAACTCTTTTCCGGCTTCTTGCTTCCCAGTCAATCGTTATCCTCCGTCTTCTTAATTTCTATAATTATATTGTTCTCTCTCCTTAATTATGTTTTCTTCTTCTCATATTATTAGAAGTCCTATGTTAACAGTTTCTTCTCTTGCTTGTGGAACTCTATTCCGGCTTCTTGCTTCCCAGTCAATCGTTATCCTCCGTCTTCTTAATTTCTATTCTTTTATTGTTCTCTCTCCTTAAATATGTTTTCTTCTTCTCATATTATTATAAGTCCTATGTTAACAGTTTCTTCTCTTGCTTGTGGAACTCTTTTCCGGCTTCTTGCTTCCCAGTCAATCGTTATCCTCCGTCATCTTAATTTCTATTCTTTTATTGTTCTCTCTCCTTAATTATGTTTTCTTCTTCTCATATTATTATAAGTCCTATGTTAACAGTTTCTTCTCTTGCTTGTGGAACTCTTTTCTGGCTTCTTGCTTTCCAGTCAATCGTTATCCTCCGTCTTCTTAATTTCTATTCTTTTATTGTTCTCTCTCCTTAATTATGTTTTCTTCTTCTCATATTATTATAAGTCCTATGTTAACAGTTTCTTCTCTTGCTTGTGGAACTCTTTTCCGGCTTCTTGCTTCCCAGTCAATCGTTATCCTCCGTCTTCTTAATTTCTATTCTTTTATTGTTCTCTCTACTTAATTATGTTTTCTTTTTCTCATATTATTATAAGTCCTATGTTAACAGTTTCTTCTCTTGCTTGTGGAACTCTTTTCCGGCTTCTTGCTTCCCAGTCAATCGTTATCCTCCGTCTTCTTAATTTCTATTCTTTTATTGTTCTCTCTTCTTAATTATGTTTTCTTCTTCTCATATTATTATAAGTCCTATGTTAACAGTTTCTTCTCTTGCTTGTGGAACTCTTTTACCGGCTTCTTGCTTCCCAGTCAATCGTTATCCTCCGTCTTCTTAATTTCTATTATTTTATTGTTCTCTCTTCTTAATTATGTTTTCTTCTTCTCATATTATTATAAGTCCTATGTTAACAGTTTCTTCTCTTGCTTGTGGAACTCTTTTCCGGCTTCTTGCTTCCCAGTCAATCGTTATCCTCCGTCTTCTTAATTTCTATTCTTTTATTGTTCTCTCTCCTTAATATGTTTTCTTCTTCTCATATTATTATAAGTCCTATGTTAAGAGTTTCTTCTCTTGCTTGTGGAACTCTTTTCCGGCTTCTTGCTTCCCAGTCAATCGTTATCCTCCGTCTTCTTAATTTCTATTCTTTTATTGTTCTCTCTCCTTAATTATGTTTTCTTCTTCTCATATTATTATAAGTCCTATGTTAACAGTTTCTTCTCTTGCTTGTGGAACTCTTTCCGGCTTTTCCTTGCTTCCCAGCATCAATCGTTGGCCTCCGTCTTCTTAATTTCTATTCTTTTATTGTTCTCTCTCCTTAATTATGTTTTCTTCTTCTCATATTATTATAAGTCCTATGTTGACAGTTTCTTCTCTTGCTTGTGGAACTCTTTTCCGGCTTCTTGCTTCCCAGTCAATCGTTATCCTCCGTCTTCTTAATTTCTATTATTTTATTGTTCTCTCTCCTTAATTATGTTTTCTTCTTCTCATATTATTGTAAGTCCTATGTTAACAGTTTCTTCTCTTGCTTAGGGAACTCTTTTCTGGCTTCTTGCTTCCCAGTCAATCGTTATCCTCCGTCTTCTTAATTTCTATTCTTTTATTGTTCTCTCTCCTTAATTATGTTTTCTTCTTTTCATATTATTATAAGTCCTATGTTAACAGTTTCTTGTCTTGCTTGTGGAACTCTTTTCCGGCTTAGTGCTTTCTAGTCAATCATTATCCTCCGTTTTCTTAATTTCTATACTTTTATTGTTCTCTCTCCTTAAATATGTTTTCTTCTTCTCATATTATTATAAGTCCTATGTTAACAGTTTCTTCTCTTGCTTGTGGAACTCTTTTCCGGCTTCTTGCTTCCCAGTCAATCGTTATCCTCCGTCTTCTTCATTTCTATCCTTTTATTGTTCTCTCTCCTTAATTATGTTTTCTTCTTCTCATATTATTATAAGTTCTATGTTAACAGTTTATTCTCTTGCTTGTGCAACACTTTTCCGGCTTCTTGCTTCCCAGTCAATCGCTAGCCTCCGTCTTCTTAATTTCTATTCTTTTATTGTTCTCTCTCCTTAATTATGTTTTCTTCTTCTCATATTATTATAAGTCCTATGTTAACAGTTTCTTCTCTTGCTTGTGGAACTCTTTTCCGGCGTCTTGCTTTCCAGTCAATCGTTATCCTCCGTCTTCTTGATTTCTGTTCTTTTATTGTTCTCTCTCCTTAATTATGTTTTCTTCTTCTCATATTATTATAAGTCCTATGTTAACAGTTTCTTCTCTTGCTTGTGGAACTCTTTTCCGGCTTCTTGCTTCCCAGTCAATCGTTATCCTCCGTCTTCTTAATTTCTATTCTTATATTGTTCTCTCTCCTTAATTATGTTTTCTTCTTCTCATATTATTATAAGTCCTATGTTAACAGTTTCTTCTCTTGCTTGTGGAACTCTTTTCCGGCTTCTTGCTTCCCAGTCAATCGTTATCCTCCGTCTTCTTAATTTCTATTCTTTTATTGTTCTCTCTCCTTAATTATGTTTTCTTCTTCTCATATTATTATAAGTCCTATGTTAACAGTTTCTTCTCTTGCTTGAGGAACTCTTTTCCGGATTCTAGCTTCCCAGTCAATCGTTATCCTCCGTCTTCTTAATTTCTATTCTTTTATTGTTCTCTCTCCTTAATTATGTTTTCTTCTTCTCATATTATTATAAGTCCTATGTTAACAGTTTCTTCTCTTGCTTGTGGAACTCTTTTCCGGCTTCTTGCTTCCCAGTCAATCGTTATCCTCCGTCTTCTTAATTTCTATAATTATATTGTTCTCTCTCCTTAATTATGTTTTCTTCTTCTGATATTATTATAAGTCCTATGTTAACAGTTTCTTCTCTTGCTTGTGGAACTCTATTCCGGCTTCTTGCTTCCCAGTCAATCGTTATCCTCCATCTTCTTAATTTCTATTCTTTTATTGTTCTCTCTCCTTAAATATGTTTTCTTCTTCTCATATTATTATAAGTCCTATGTTAACAGTTTCTTCTCTTGCTTGTGGAACTCTTTTCCGGCTTCTTGCTTCCCAGTCAATCGTTATCCTCCGTCTTCTTAATTTCTATTCTTTTATCGTTCTCTCTCCTTAATTATGTTTTCTTCTTCTCATATTATTATAAGTCCTATGTTAACAGTTTCTTCTCTTGCTTGTGGAACTCTTTTCCGGCTTCTTGCTTCCCAGTCAATCGTTATCCTCCGTCTTCTTAATTTCTATAATTATATTGTTCTCTCTCCTTAATTATGTTTTCTTCTTCTCATATTATTATAAGTCCTATGTTAACAGTTTCTCCTCTTCCTTGTGGAACTCTATTCCGGTTTCTTGCTTCCCAGTCAATCGTTATCCTCCGTCTTCTTAATTTCTATTCTTTTATTGTTCTCTCTCCTTAAATATGTTTTCTTCTTCTCATATTATTATAAGTCCTATGTTAACAGTTTCTTCTCTTGCTTGTGGAACTCTTTTCCGGCTTCTTGCTTCCCAGTCAATCGTTATCCTCCGTGATCTTAATTTCTATTCTTTTATTGTTCTCTCTCCTTAATTATGTTTTCTTCTTCTCATATTATTATAAGTCCTATGTTAACAGTTTCTTCTCTTGCTTGTGGAACTCTTTTCCGGCTTCTTGCTTTCCAGTCAATCGTTATCCTCCGTCTTCTTAATTTCTATTCTTTTATTGTTCTCTCTCCTTAATTATGTTTTCTTCTTCTCATATTATTATAAGTCCTATGTTAACAGTTTCTTCTCTTGCTTGTGGAACTCTTTTCCGGCTTCTTGCTTCCCAGTCAATCGTTATCCTCCGTCTTCTTAATTTCTATAATTATATTGTTCTCTCTCCTTAATTATGTTTTCTTCTTCTCATATTATTAGAAGTCCTATGTTAACAGTTTCTTCTCTTGCTTGTGGAACTCTATTCCGGCTTCTTGCTTCCCAGTCAATCGTTATCCTCCGTCTTCTTAATTTCTATTCTTTTATTGTTCTCTCTCCTTAAATATGTTTTCTTCTTCTCATATTATTATAAGTCCTATGTTAACAGTTTCTTCTCTTGCTTGTGGAACTCTTTTCCGGCTTCTTGCTTCCCAGTCAATCGTTATCCTCCGTCATCTTAATTTCTATTCTTTTATTGTTCTCTCTCCTTAATTATGTTTTCTTCTTCTCATATTATTATAAGTCCTATGTTAACAGTTTCTTCTCTTGCTTGTGGAACTCTTTTCTGGCTTCTTGCTTTCCAGTCAATCGTTATCCTCCGTCTTCTTAATTTCTATTCTTTTATTGTTCTCTCTCCTTAATTATGTTTTCTTCTTCTCATATTATTATAAGTCCTATGTTAACAGTTTCTTCTCTTGCTTGTGGAACTCTTTTCCGGCTTCTTGCTTCCCAGTCAATCGTTATCCTCCGTCTTCTTAATTTCTATTCTTTTATTGTTCTCTCTACTTAATTATGTTTTCTTTTTCTCATATTATTATAAGTCCTATGTTAACAGTTTCTTCTCTTGCTTGTGGAACTCTTTTCCGGCTTCTTGCTTCCCAGTCAATCGTTATCCTCCGTCTTCTTAATTTCTATTCTTTTATTGTTCTCTCTTCTTAATTATGTTTTCTTCTTCTCATATTATTATAAGTCCTATGTTAACAGTTTCTTCTCTTGCTTGTGGAACTCTTTTACCGGCTTCTTGCTTCCCAGTCAATCGTTATCCTCCGTCTTCTTAATTTCTATTATTTTATTGTTCTCTCTTCTTAATTATGTTTTCTTCTTCTCATATTATTATAAGTCCTATGTTAACAGTTTCTTCTCTTGCTTGTGGAACTCTTTTCCGGCTTCTTGCTTCCCAGTCAATCGTTATCCTCCGTCTTCTTAATTTCTATTCTTTTATTGTTCTCTCTCCTTAATTATGTTTTCTTCTTCTCATATTATTATAAGTCCTATGTTAAGAGTTTCTTCTTCTTGCTTGTGGAACTCTTTTCCGGCTTCTTGCTTCCCAGTCAATCGTTATCCTCCGTCTTCTTAATTTCTATTCTTTTATTGTTCTCTCTCCTTAATTATGTTTTCTTCTTCTCATATTATTATAAGTCCTATGTTAACAGTTTCTTCTCTTGCTTGTGGAACTCTTTTCCGGCTTCTTGCTTCCCAGTCAATCGTTGGCCTCCGTCTTCTTAATTTCTATTCTTTTATTGTTCTCTCTCCTTAATTATGTTTTCTTCTTCTCATATTATTATAAGTCCTATGTTGACAGTTTCTTCTCTTGCTTGTGGAACTCTTTTCCGGCTTCTTGCTTCCCAGTCAATCGTTATCCTCCGTCTTCTTAATTTCTATTATTTTATTGTTCTCTCTCCTTAATTATGTTTTCTTCTTCTCATATTATTGTAAGTCCTATGTTAACAGTTTCTTCTCTTGCTTAGGGAACTCTTTTCTGGCTTCTTGCTTCCCAGTCAATCGTTATCCTCCGTCTTCTTAATTTCTATTCTTTTATTGTTCTCTCTCCTTAATTATGTTTTCTTCTTTTCATATTATTATAAGTCCTATGTTAACAGTTTCTTGTCTTGCTTGTGGAACTCTTTTCCGGCTTAGTGCTTTCTAGTCAATCATTATCCTCCGTTTTCTTAATTTCTATACTTTTATTGTTCTCTCTCCTTAAATATGTTTTCTTCTTCTCATATTATTATAAGTCCTATGTTAACAGTTTCTTCTCTTGCTTGTGGAACTCTTTTCCGGCTTCTTGCTTCCCAGTCAATCGTTATCCTCCGTCTTCTTCATTTCTATCCTTTTATTGTTCTCTCTCCTTAATTATGTTTTCTTCTTCTCATATTATTATAAGTTCTATGTTAACAGTTTATTCTCTTGCTTGTGCAACACTTTTCCGGCTTCTTGCTTCCCAGTCAATCGCTAGCCTCCGTCTTCTTAATTTCTATTCTTTTATTGTTCTCTCTCCTTAATTATGTTTTCTTCTTCTCATATTATTATAAGTCCTATGTTAACAGTTTCTTCTCTTGCTTGTGGAACTCTTTTCCGGCGTCTTGCTTTCCAGTCAATCGTTATCCTCCGTCTTCTTGATTTCTGTTCTTTTATTGTTCTCTCTCCTTAATTATGTTTTCTTCTTCTCATATTATTATAAGTCCTATGTTAACAGTTTCTTCTCTTGCTTGTGGAACTCTTTTCCGGCTTCTTGCTTCCCAGTCAATCGTTATCCTCCGTCTTCTTAATTTCTATTCTTATATTGTTCTCTCTCCTTAATTATGTTTTCTTCTTCTCATATTATTAGAAGTCCTATGTTAACAGTTTCTTCTCTTGCTTGTGGAACTCTTTTCCGGCTTCTTGCTTCCCAGTCAATCGTTATCCTCCGTCTTCTTAATTTCTATTCTTTTATTGTTCTCTCTCCTTAATTATGTTTTCTTCTTCTCATATTATTATAAGTCCTATGTTAACAGTTTCTTCTCTTGCTTGAGGAACTCTTTTCCGGATTCTAGCTTCCCAGTCAATCGTTATCCTCCGTCTTCTTAATTTCTATTCTTTTATTGTTCTCTCTCCTTAATTATGTTTTCTTCTTCTCATATTATTATAAGTCCTATGTTAACAGTTTCTTCTCTTGCTTGTGGAACTCTTTTCCGGCTTCTTGCTTCCCAGTCAATCGTTATCCTCCGTCTTCTTAATTTCTATTCTTTTATTGCTCTCTCTCCTTAATTATGTTTTCTTCTTCTCATATTATTATAAGTCCTATGTTAACAGTTTCTTCTCTTGCTTGTGGAACTCTTTTCCGGCTTCTTGCTTCCCAGTCAATCGTTATCCTCCGTCTTCTTAATTTCTATTCTTTTATTGTTCTCTCTCCTTAATTATGTTTTCTTCTTCTCATATTATTATAAGTCCTATGTTAACAGTTTCTTCTCTTGCTTGTGGAACTCTTTTCCGGCTTCTTGCTTCCCAGTAAATCGTTATCCTCCGTCTTCTTAATTTCTATTCTTTTATTGTTCTCTCTCCTTAATTATGTTTTCTTCTTCTCATATTATTATAAGTCCTATGTTAACAGTTTCTTCTCTTGCTTGTGGAACTCTTTTCCGCCTTCTTGCTTCCCAGTAAATCGTTATCCTCTGTCTTCTTAATTTCTATTCTTTTATTGTTCTCTCTCCTTAATTATGTTTTCTTCTTCTCATATTATTATAAGTCCTATGTTAACAGTTTCTTCTCTTGCTTGTGGAACTCTTTTCCGGCTTCTTGCTTCCCAGTCAATCGTTAGCCTCCGTCTTCTTAATTTCTATTCTTTTATCATTCTCTCTCCTTAATTATATTTTCCTCTTCTGATGTTATTATAAGTCCTATGGTAACAGTTTCTTCTCTTGCTTGTGGAACTCTTTTCCGGCTTCTTGCTTCCCAGTCAATCGTTAGCCTCCGTCTTCTTAATTTCTATTCTTTTATCGTTCTCTCTCCTTAATTATGTTTTCCTCTTCTGATATTATTATAAGTCCTATGTTAACAGTTTCTTCTCTTGCTTGTGGAACTCTTTTCCGGCTTCTTGCTTCCCAGTCAATCGTTATCCTCCGTCTTCTTAATTTCTATTCTTTTATTGTTCTCTCTCCTTAATTATGTTTTCTTCTTCTCATATTATTATAAGTCCTATGTTAACAGTTTCTTCTCTTGCTTGTGGAACTCTTTTCCGGCTTCTTGCTTCCCAGTCAATCGTTATCCTCTGTCTTCTTAATTTCTATTCTTTTATTGTTCTCTCTCCTTAATTATGTTTTCTTCTTCTCATATTATTATAAGTCCTATGTTAACAGTTTCTTCTCTTGCTTGTGGAACTCTTTTCCGGCTTCTTGCTTCCCAGTCAATCGTTAGCCTCCGTCTTCTTAATTTCTATTCTTTTATCATTCTCTCTCCTTAATTATATTTTCCTCTTCTGATGTTATTATAAGTCCTATGTTAACAGTTTCTTCTCTTGCTTGTGGAACTCTTTTCCGGCTTCTTGCTTCCCAGTCAATCGTTATCCTCCGTCTTCTTAATTTCTATTCTTTTATTGTTCTCTCTCCTTAATTATGTTTTCTTCTTCTCATATTATTATAAGTCCTATGTTAACAGTTTCTTCTCTTGCTTGAGGAACTCTTTTCCGGATTCTTGCTTCCCAGTCAATCGTTATCCTCCGTCTTCTTAATTTCTATTCTTTTATTGTTCTCTCTCCTTAATTATGTTTTCTTCTTCTCATATTATTATAAGTCCTATGTTAACAGTTTCTTCTCTTGCTTGTGGAACTCTTTTCCGGCTTCTTGCTTCCCAGTCAATCGTTATCCTCCGTCTTCTTAATTTCTATTCCTTTATTGTTCTCTCTCCTTAATTATGTTTTCTTCTTCTCATATTATTATAAGTCCTATGTTAACAGTTTCTTCTCTTGCTTGTGGAACTCTTTTCCGGATTCTTGCTTCCCAGTCAATCGTTATCCTCCGTCTTCTTAATTTCTATTCTTTTATTGTTCTCTCTCCTTAATTATGTTTTCTTCTTCTCATATTATTATAAGTCCTATGTTAACAGTTTCTTCTCTTGCTTGTGGAACTCTTTTCCGGCTTCTTGCTTCCCAGTCAATCGTTATCCTCCGTCTTCTTAATTTCTATTCTTTTATTGTTCTCTCTCCTTAATTATGTTTTCTTCTTCTCATATTATTAGAAGTCCTATGCTAACAGTTTCTTCTCTTGCTTGTGGAACTCTTTTCCGGCTTCTTGCTTCCCAGTCAATCGTTATCCTCCGTCTTCTTAATTTCTATTCTTTTATTGTTCTCTCTCCTTAATTATGTTTTCTTCTTCTCATATTATTAGAAGTCCTATGTTAACAGTTTCTTCTCTTGCTTGTGGAACTCTTTTCCGGCTTCTTGCTTCCCAGTCAATCGTTATCCTCCGTCTTCTTAATTTCTATTCTTATATTGTTCTCTCTCCTTAATTATGTTCTTCTCATATTATTAGAAGTCCTATGTTAACAGTTTCTTCTCTTGCTTGTGGAACTCTTTTCCGGCTTCTTGCTTCCCAGTCAATCGTTATCCTCCGTCTTCTTAATTTCTATTCTTTTATTGTTCTCTCTCCTTAATTATGTTTTCTTCTTCTCATATTATTATAAGTCCTATGTTAACAGTTTCTTCTCTTGCTTGAGGAACTCTTTTCCGGATTCTTGCTTCCCAGTCAATCGTTATCCTCCGTCTTCTTAATTTCTATTCTTTTATTGTTCTCTCTCCTTAATTATGTTTTCTTCTTCTCATATTATTATAAGTCCTATGTTAACAGTTTCTTCTCTTGCTTGTGGAACTCTTTTCCGGCTTCTTGCTTCCCAGTCAATCGTTATCCTCCGTCTTCTTAATTTCTATTCTTTTATTGTTCTCTCTCCTTAATTATGTTTTCTTCTTCTCATATTATTATAAGTCCTATGTTAACAGTTTCTTCTCTTGCTTGTGGAACTCTTTTCCGGCTTCTTGCTTCCCAGTCAATCGTTATCCTCCGTCTTCTTAATTTCTATTCTTTTATTGTTCTCTCTCCTTAATTATGTTTTCTTCTTCTCATATTATTATAAGTCCTATGTTAACAGTTTCTTCTCTTGCTTGTGGAACTCTTTTCCGGCTTCTTGCTTCCCAGTCAATCGTTAGCCTCCGTCTTCTTAATTTCTATTCTTTTATCGTTCTCTCTCCTTAATTATGTTTTCCTCTTCTGATATTATTATAAGTCCTATGTTAACAGTTTCTTCTCTTGCTTGTGGAACTCTTTTCCGGCTTCTTGCTTCCCAGTCAATCGTTATCCTCCGTCTTCTTAATTTCTATTCTTTTATTGTTCTCTCTCCTTAATTATGTTTTCTTCTTCTCATATTATTATAAGTCCTATGTTAACAGTTTCTTCTCTTGCTTGTGGAACTCTTTTCCGGCTTCTTGCTTCCCAGTCAATCGTTATCCTCCGTCTTCTTAATTTCTATTCTTATATTGTTCTCTCTCCTTAATTATGTTTTCTTCTTCCCATATTATTAGAAGTCCTATGTTAACAGTTTCTTCTCTTGCTTGTGGAACTCTTTTCCGGCTTCTTGCTTCCCAGTCAATCGTTATCCTCCGTCTTCTTAATTTCTATTCCTTTATTGTTCTCTCTCCTTAATTATGTTTTCTTCTTCTCATATTATTATAAGTCCTATGTTAACAGTTTCTTCTCTTGCTTGTGGAACTCTTTTCCGGATTCTTGCGCTTCCCAGTCAATCGTTATCCTCCGTCTTCTTAATTTCTATTCTTTTATTGTTCTCTCTCCTTAATTATGTTTTCTTCTTCTCATATTATTATAAGTCCTATGTTAACAGTTTCTTCTCTTGCTTGTGGAACTCTTTTCCGGCTTCTTGCTTCCCAGTCAATCGTTATCCTCCGTCTTCTTAATTTCTATTCTTTTATTGTTCTCTCTCCTTAATTATGTTTTCTTCTTCTCATATTATTATAAGTCCTATGTTAACAGTTTCTTCTCTTGCTTGTGGAACTCTTTTCCGGCTTCTTGCTTCCCAGTCAATCGTTATCCTCCGTCTTCTTAATTTCTATTCTTTTATTGTTCTCTCTCCTTAATTATGTTTTCTTCTTCTCATATTATTAGAAGTCCTATGCTAACAGTTTCTTCTCTTGCTTGTGGAACTCTTTTCCGGCTTCTTGCTTCCCAGTCAATCGTTATCCTCCGTCTTCTTAATTTCTATTCTTTTATTGTTCTCTCTCCTTAATTATGTTTTCTTCTTCTCATATTATTAGAAGTCCTATGTTAACAGTTTCTTCTCTTGCTTGTGGAACTCTTTTCCGGCTTCTTGCTTCCCAGTCAATCGTTATCCTCCGTCTTCTTAATTTCTATTCTTATATTGTTCTCTCTCCTTAATTATGTTTTCTTCTTCTCATATTATTAGAAGTCCTATGTTAACAGTTTCTTCTCTTGCTTGTGGAACTCTTTTCCGGCTTCTTGCTTCCCAGTCAATCGTTATCCTCCGTCTTCTTAATTTCTATTCTTTTATTGTTCTCTCTCCTTAATTATGTTTTCTTCTTCTCATATTATTATAAGTCCTATGTTAACAGTTTCTTCTCTTGCTTGAGGAACTCTTTTCCGGATTCTTGCTTCCCAGTCAATCGTTATCCTCCGTCTTCTTAATTTCTATTCTTTTATTGTTCTCTCTCCTTAATTATGTTTTCTTCTTCTCATATTATTATAAGTCCTATGTTAACAGTTTCTTCTCTTGCTTGTGGAACTCTTTTCCGGCTTCTTGCTTCCCAGTCAATCGTTATCCTCCGTCTTCTTAATTTCTATTCTTTTATTGTTCTCTCTCCTTAATTATGTTTTCTTCTTCTCATATTATTATAAGTCCTATGTTAACAGTTTCTTCTCTTGCTTGTGGAACTCTTTTCCGGCTTCTTGCTTCCCAGTCAATCGTTATCCTCCGTCTTCTTAATTTCTATTCTTTTATTGTTCTCTCTCCTTAATTATGTTTTCTTCTTCTCATATTATTATAAGTCCTATGTTAACAGTTTCTTCTCTTGCTTGTGGAACTCTTTTCCGGCTTCTTGCTTCCCAGTAAATCGTTATCCTCCGTCTTCTTAATTTCTATTCTTTTATTGTTCTCTCTCCTTAATTATGTTTTCTTCTTCTCATATTATTATAAGTCCTATGTTAACAGTTTCTTCTCTTGCTTGTCGAACTCTTTTCCGCCTTCTTGCTTCCCAGTAAATCGTTATCCTCTGTCTTCTTAATTTCTATTCTTTTATTGTTCTCTCTCCTTAATTATGTTTTCTTCTTCTCATATTATTAGAAGTCCTATGTTAACAGTTTCTTCTCTTGCTTGTGGAACTCTTTTCCGGCTTCTTGCTTCCCAGTCAATCGTTATCCTCCGTCTTCTTAATTTCTATTCTTTTATCATTCTCTCTCCTTAATTATGTTTTCCTCTTCTGATGTTATTATAAGTCCTATGTTAACAGTTTCTTCTCTTGCTTGTGGAACTCTTTTCCGGCTTCTTGCTTCCCAGTCAATCATTATCCTCCGTCTTCTTAATTTCTATTCTTTTATTGTTCTCTCTCCTTAATTATGTTTTCTTCTTCTCATATTATTATAAGTCCTATGTTAACAGTTTCTTCTCTTGCTTGTGGAACTCTTTTCCGGCTTCTTGCTTCCCAGTCAATCGTTAGCCTCCGTCTTCTTAATTTCTATTCTTTTATCGTTCTCTCTCCTTAATTATGTTTTCCTCTTCTGATATTATTATAAGTCCTATGTTAACAGTTTCTTCTCTTGCTTGTGGAACTCTTTTCCGGCTTCTTGCTTCCCAGTCAATCATTATCCTCCGTCTTCTTAATTTATATTCTTTTATTGTTCTCTCTCCTTAATTATGTTTTCTTCTTCTCATATTATTAGAAGTCCTATGTTAACAGTTTCTTCTCTTGCTTGTGGAACTCTTTTCCGGCTTCTTGCTTCCCAGTCAATCGTTAGCCTCCGTCTTCTTAATTTCTATTCTTTTATCATTCTCTCTCCTTAATTATGTTTTCCTCTTCTGATGTTATTATAAGTCCTATGTTAACAGTTTCTTCTCTTACTTGTGGTACTCTTTTCCGGCTTCTTGCTTCCCAGTCAATCATTATCCTCCGTCTTCTTAATTTCTATTCTTTTATTGTTCTCTCTCCTTAATTATGTTTTCTTCTTCTCATATTATTATAAGTCCTATGTTAACAGTTTCTTCTCTTGCTTGTGGAACTCTTTTCCGGCTTCTTGCTTCCCAGTCAATCGTTAGCCTCCGTCTTCTTAATTTCTATTCTTTTATCGTTCTCTCTCCTTAATTATGTTTTCCTCTTCTGATATTATTATAAGTCCTATGTTAACAGTTTCTTCTCTTGCTTGTGGAACTCTTTTCCGGCTTCTTGCTTCCCAGTCAATCGTTATCCTCCGTCTTCTTAATTTCTATTCTTTTATTGTTCTCTCTCCTTAATTATGTTTTCTTCTTCTCATATTATTATAAGTCCTATGTTAACAGTTTCTTCTCTTGCTTGTGGAACTCTTTTCCGGCTTCTTGCTTCCCAGTAAATCGTTATCCTCCGTCTTCTTAATTTCTATTCTTTTATTGTTCTCTCTCCTTAATTATGTTTTCTTCTTCTCATATTATTATAAGTCCTATGTTAACAGTTTCTTCTCTTGCTTGTGGAACTCTTTTCCGCCTTCTTGCTTCCCAGTAAATCGTTATCCTCTGTCTTCTTAATTTCTATTCTTTTATTGTTCTCTCTCCTTAATTATGTTTTCTTCTTCTCATATTATTAGAAGTCCTATGTTAACAGTTTCTTCTCTTGCTTGTGGAACTCTTTTCCGGCTTCTTGCTTCCCAGTCAATCGTTAGCCTCCGTCTTCTTAATTTCTATTCTTTTATCATTCTCTCTCCTTAATTATGTTTTCCTCTTCTGATATTATTATAAGTCCTATGTTAACAGTTTCTTCTCTTGCTTGTGGAACTCTTTTCCGGCTTCTTGCTTCCCAGTCAATCGTTAGCCTCCGTCTTCTTAATTTCTATTCTTTTATCGTTCTCTCTCCTTAATTATGTTTTCCTCTTCTGATGTTATTATAAGCCCTATGCTAACAGTTTCTGCTCTCGCTTCTGCAACTCTCTTCCGAATTCTTGGTTCTACTCAACTTTTATCTTCAAAGATTTACATGCAATTTTAATCATTATCTTCTTCCGTCGTTAATCGTATTTTTTTCTCTTATTTTTTTACATTCAGCAACTCTTTTCATCTTAATCGCTTTATTCTTTCACCTGAAGTGAAATGATTTAAAAAAATACTATATTAGCAGAGTTTTTAACCTGCTTGAAGCATTGTGTATATAAGGTGTATACGTAAGTATTTGAAGGCTATCACGATGCGTTTAGTATAATAAAGGAAGGTAAAGAAGGTGTTGCTTATTACCTATTTATTATCTAAACTTATTTATAAATAGAACTTTGTCTGTATGTGTCCGTTTTCTATAGACTCCGAAACGGCTGAACCGATTTTCTTGAAAATTTACACAGTTGTACTATAAGTCTCTGCGAGTGTTCTTAGCTAGGTTTTGTGTCAAGGTACCGCGATAAATCGGGTTATAGAAGGAGTGGTCCAATTTTAATCAAATTTGATACACTCATAGACAAAGACATAAGAAACGATATTCAGAAGTTTCAAGGTTGCAGTTCTTACAACACTGCAGAAAACTGATAATATAGATAGATATATAAAAGGCAAGATGTTTGTGTGTGTGTCTGTTTATCTACCTGTATGTCTGTATTTTTTTCAGCCCTTTTATTTTAGTTTTTGCTTTGGGTTTGGCTCTAAGTAGGTATAATTGTAGTTCTTAGTCTTAGCCATGATACCATTTACTCAGAGGACTTATTTAGCCTTCAAAATTCAGTTTATGACAAAGAAAACTTATTTGATATCAATACCAGGAAATCAAAATTTGACTTATATCCATTCATTTTTCTTTCAGTCTACGGTTTCACTTTAACTGGAAACAATTATTGCTTTTTAGTCTTTCGTGCCAACGTCCAAAGAGTCTGAGCTCCACAAACATGGATTAGTTTTAAAGCCTTCATTACATCTGAGCAATGCCAGGCTATACTGATAGTTCATTAATATTTCGAGATCAGAATCTCATCTTCAGAATGATAGGAGAGCTTGATTTCACATCCGTTCCCTGGTGGACCTTGCCTTTAAACGAATGGTTCTCTTTTGCTGCTACTGTAATCGTTAATTGTAGTGAGTTTTATGCAGAATTTATGAAGGTAGTCCAGCGAATGTTTGTGGCTTGGTAATTTGAGGCATGCCGGCAAGTGGATGTTCTATATGGTATGGGTATTTTGTTGCTTTTAAGGTACTTTAGAAAATTCATTTCGCATCCAATCGTTACACGTTTCTCAAACAGTTTAAATAGCTCCCTAACGGTTGCAAATTCATCTTCCTAAAATGTTGTCTTAAAAGCAGCACAATACCCAAAACCATGTGGAACATCCACTTCCTGACTTGACTCAAATTACCAAGCCACAAACATTCGCTGGACTACCTATATAAATGTTTGGAGATTGTAGCTGTCGGGGCAGTCAGTAAACGAGAGGGAATTCCACAGGCAGAAAGTGTGAGAAAAGAAGCTGCTGGAGTAGAATTTGCATTTACATTTTATTGGTTTCACAGTAAAAGGGTGGGACCTAATTGCTAATCTTGTGGCTCAAGTAAATTCATGCATAGGAGGGACCAAAGTGCGAAGTTCATTGGAGCAGAAGCCATGAAAGTATTTGTAGAAGAGACACAGGGCAGCCACATCACACTAGTGAGAGAGCGATTGCAGCCAAGTTACATTTAAATTTTTGGAGATTGTAACTATCAGGAAAGCAAGTAAATGGAAGAGAATTCCACAAGCAGGAAGTGCGAGAAAAGAAGCTGTTAAAGTAGAACTTGCATTTACATTTTATTGGTTTCACAGTAAAAGTGTGGGACCTATTTGCTAATTTTGTGACTCGAGTAAATTCATATATAAGGGGCACCAGTGAGCTAAGTTCATCTGAGCAGAAGCTGTGAAAGTATTTGTAGAAGAGACACAGGGAAGCCACATTGCGCCGGTGAGAAAGTGACTGTATCTGAGCTGCCAAGTTGGGATCGATCACATTACAGATTCTCCATTGGATTTTGTCAAGGACCCCTAGGTGGATAGCAGGGGTACCCGACCAGATATGGCAGCAGTAGGCAATGGATTATGGGAAGAAGCTACTTGAGTAGAACTTATATCTCACCAGAGGAATCTGAAGGAAATGAGAGTGGTTTGCCACAATGTAAGTAGCACGGTGAAGGTCAGGACTGGTGTTACCCAGGAGTGTTATTTATCTGAATAGTTTCCATTGAAATAGCCACAGAACAACAAGAGGTTTGAAACTTTTTGTCTGTGCATAATAATGATTTAGTGCCATACGTGATAGACAATTTGGGCAATCATGTCTCTTTTGAGACATAACTGACTGAGCAGAAGATTATCCAGCAGCAGGTTGCCATTGCTTTCTGTGGTAGACTGGTTGCCAACCAAGGCTATAGAACCCAATCTGTTCTGTTATTTAACTTCCAACTGGAGGATAGATTATATTACATTGTAATATTAATATAATAAGTGGGGGATCAGTTTATTACTTTATAACAATAGAAAACTGATCCCCTACTTTATGCATAGTAGAAGTTTTAATTACGTTTCCAACTATTCAGTCAGTCAGTTAAGTGCCATACGTGATACACACATTGGGCGAGCACATCTCTTTCAAGACATGACTGACTGGGCAGAAGATTAACATGCAGTAGGTTGCCATTGCCTTCTGCGGTAGACTGGTTGCCAGCCAAGGCTATAGAACCCAATCTGTCCTGTTATTTAACTCATAGCTTGAGGAAGAAGACATAGATTATATTACATTATTATATTAAGTATAATTAATGGGGGATCAGTTTATTACTTCATAAAATTGAAAACCGATCCCCCACTTTATGCCCAGTAGAAGCCTTAATCATGTTTCCAACTATTATATTCAGTCCGGCAGTTAAGTGCCATACGTGATATGCGCTTTGGGCGATCATGTCTTGAGAGAGATGACTGACTGGGTAGAAGATTATCCAGCAGTAGGTTGCCATTGCCTTCTGCGGTAGACTGGTTACCAGCCAAGGCTATAGAACCCAATCTAGCCTGTTAATTAACACATAACTGGAAGAAAGAGACGGCTTAATACCTTTCCCAAGGGTATTTGTGTGTAAGTGAATGCAAGGAATTCAACCGGAATTCGAATTTGGCTCCCCGATTTGTCGTTCTGAGTCGATATCCACTGCACCACAATGCACATTCCTCCTTACCTGATGTATTTTAAGGCCGCGCAGATTCTTGCATTCCTTTCTGCAGTCGCAAATTGAAGTCACAGTCCTTGTGACATTCGTAGGAGTTGATATTGAAGTATTCGTCCTAGCAGGAGTCTCATTCTCCCTGCTTCTTGGGATTCCCTGGGGTGTTTATTGTTGTGCGTAGTCATCGTAAATATGGGATTATTTCCCACAAAATATACATGTTGAAATGCCAATCGAACATGCCCCTTGGTGCCATCTTTGTAGCAGTCAGCTTTCTCTCCAGCTGTTTGTCACCAATACTTTTCCTCAGTCGTCATCTGGTCTATTTCCAGAGGTCACTCCGTAAATCAGAATGAAATCTTCCAGTTGAACTCCTTGCATTCACTTACGCACAAATACCCCCGGGAAAGGGATCAATCTGTCTCTTCCCTCCAGTTATGGGTTAAATAATAAGAGAGACTGGGTTCGATAGCCTTGACTAGCAACCAATCTACCACAGAAAGCAATGGCAACCTACTGCGAGTTTATCTTCTGCCCAGTCAGTTATGTTTTGAAAGAGATGTGATCGGCCAAAGCGTGCATCACGTATGGCACTTAACTGACTGAATATAATAGTTGAAAACACGATTAAAGCTTCTGCTGGGAATAAAGTGGGGGATCAGTTTGATATTGTTATGAAGTAATAAACTGATCCCCCACTAATTACTACTTAATAATATAATACATCTCTTTCCACTCTAGCTATGAGTCAAATAATAGGACAGATTGAGTTCTATAGCCTTTGCTAGCAACCAGTCTACTGCAGAAAGCAATGACAACCTACTGCGAAATAATCTTCTGCCCAGTTAGTCATGTCTCTTTCGAGACATGATCGCCCAAAGCTTGTATCACCTATGGCACTTAACTGACTAACTGAATATAATAGTCTGAATCATTATTAATGCGTCTGCTGGGCATAAAGTGGGTGATCGGTTTTCTATTGTTATAAATTAATAAACTGATCCCCCACTAATTATACTTAATATAATAAATAATGTAATATAATCTCTTCTCCCTCCAACTATGAGTTAAATAATAGAACAGATTGGGTTCTATAGCCTTGGTTGGCAACCAGTCTACCGCAGGAAGCAATGGCAACCTACTGGGGGATAACCTTCTGCCCAGTCAGTCATGACCCTTTCGAGACATGATCGCCCAAAGCATGTATCATGTATGGCATTTAACTGACTGAAGGAGAAAAATGCATGGATAAGGGACGTCTAATGCACAGGTTTATCCCCTGGTAAGACAAAAGAGGTGCATAGCTGGGACTCACACCATGGTGCCCAATTCCACCAAACAACAGAACAGACTCCAGCAAAATAATTCTGGAAACGTGAATATTTAGTTTTTTTTTCTTTTTTGTCTCAGCTGAGGTGAATGTGACATGTGGTGTTTCTGATTGGATGCTTGTCATTTCATAACTGGCAGTAGCATTTATAAATCCGCTGTTGTGTGCTTGGATCGCCTGCTGGAATAGCAAGGTTCTGGTAGGGTCTCTTGGTTGAACAAGTATGATGTTAAAAGACCCAAAACGTTTCATGATTCCAAGGCTTAACATCACTGATGAGGCAATATCGCCCGGTTCACACTCCACCCACGTCTATTGAACAGGTGAAGAGGCTCATCCCTTGTTTCCTGTTTAGGATGTGGTTTCCGGGTTTTCTCTTTTCTAATCTTTTCACTCCTATGTAGCCCCCTGCACATCAGTGGCGTTACCGCCTTGCTTGGGGTGATATGATTAAAAAAAAAAAAAAAGTGTGTATCAATGAAAGACAGAACAAAGTTTTTAGATTGACAGAACAAAAGTTTTTTTCAATTAAATCAATAAATTTCAAATAAAAACATTATTTAAAGCAAATATAGACAAATTTCTCTAAGTTCAGGAGTGTCAAATAAATTAAAAATATAAAATGAATCAAGAAAATGGAAGGTAATGTGACATTGATGTCTATTTCATGCTATTCACACATCCCACAAAACCAATGATAGAAGGAATGAGTAAGCGAAAGAAAGAAGGAAATCAGGAAAGAGTAGGTGAAAGAAAGAAAAAAAGAAAGGAAAAAGTAAAAGAAAGAAGGAAAGAGTAACATGAAAGGAAAGAAGGAAAAGTGAAAGAAGGAAAGAAAATGTGAAAGAAAAAAAGGAAAGAGTAAGTGAAAGAAAGAAGAGAAAAAGTGATAGAAAGAAAGGAAAAGTGAAAGAAAAAAGGAAAGAGTAGTGTGAAAAGAAAGAGTAGTGTGAAAGAAAGAAGGAAAGAGTAACATGAAAGAAGGAAAAAACGTGAAAGAAAAAGTATTTAAAGAAAGAAAGAAGGAAAAGGAAAAGTGAAAGAAATAGAAAAAAGTAATGTGAAAGGAATGAAAGGTGAAAGAAAGAAGAAAAAAGTGACATGAAAGAAGAAAAAACATGAAAGAAAGAAAGAAAGAAAGAAAGAAAGAAAGAAAGACAGAAAAGTGACATGAAAGAAGAAAAAACATTAAAGAAAGGAAAGAGTAAGTGAAAGAAAGAAGGAAAGAAAGAAAAAGAGAAAAATGAAAGAAAGGAGGAAAGAGTAATGTGAAAGGAAAGAAAATGTTAAAGAGAGAAAGAAAGTGAAAGAAAGAAGGAAAGAGTGACATGAAAGAAGAAAAAAAACAAGAAAGAAAGAAAAGAAAGAGTGAAAGAAAGAAGGAAAAGACCTGTAAAAAGTATTTGAAAGAGTATGTAAAAAGTATTCCCTTTCATAGGAAACTTTAGTTACATCTCTGAGACACACAAATGGGCAAGTTACTGTGTCCTTTAAGATTTTTATCCATCAGAGATGCAAGACGCACACCTATCAACATCTCTGCATGTAAAAAAAAACAACTTTCATTCAGCAGAGACCAGAAGGAAAATAACCTTCAAGTTGCACACAATAAGCTTTTTCGCTAATTAAAATTCATCAAAAGAGGTACAGAAATTTATTAAATGTAATGACAATCTTTATAAGAATCATTTTTCAGCAACTTTATTTAAAGTCATATTCACAATATGAGGTTTAATAAACAAACAGCTATTTTGCAAATTAGAAGTGAAGCTGAGACAATGGCGATATCTTGTGGTCCCTGAAGAGTGCATTACAATGTCCCATTGCCTCAACATTGTTATAATTTATATTAGTTTTTGAAATTTATAAAGTCAACAGTTCACAGAAAAGGAAATATCTGTGTGCAAATGAAAAAAAAGATCTGATAATTTAGAGTTTAGTCCAAAAGAGCGTACGACACTCAGTAAGGATTGGACTCATGATAGGGCTAGCTTGTTAACCCCTAGTTCATGTTGAGGCACCTGATCAGCCTTTAAATTGGAACAGAAAAAGTCGTTTGTTTTTAGTAAGCTCGAAAATATTGAGTTCAAGAAAAGTTGTTGATTTTCTTTGGCCGTCATTGTTTTTAAGGCGCCTCGTGTTTTTTTCCTCCACTCATATTTCATAGGCAATGTTTTTAGTTTTAAAATACAGAGCCTGTATTTCTTTCTTGAAAGTTTATGTGACTGTGAACAAGTATTTTTGTATTTTTTTTTTTTTGATTAAGCAATCACACAGTGCATTGGAGCAACCAATTCCTAATTTGAATATATGTGTGTGTATGTATAAATATTCTCAGATAGAGTGTATCTGTAGAGACAAAATGAATAAAGACACAAGAGGATAAACTATGAACTGATGTGTTTCATCCTCTGATGGTCTTGATAAAGTTCCTCAGAGTATGAAACCCATCAGCTAAGAATATCTTTTCCTCATCTCTTTTATATGTGTGTGTGTGTGTGTGTGTGTGTGTGTGAATAAAGACAAATAGAAAACTTACTTTTCTTTATATTGTACTTTTACAGAAATACTATATCTGAGATCATATATATATATATATAGTCATATAATTATGAATTAAATGTACATTGTGACACGGAAATTTCTATGTTTCAAGATAGAATCTCGTCATCAAGCAATGTTGATGTTGGTTGTGAAAAATTGCCTGATGACAAGATTCTATCTCGAAACAGAAATTTCCATGTCACAATGTACATTTAATTCATAATTATATGATTATATTAAGCTCTACAATAATTATTGTATTGAGCACTGTTTAAAAAGTAAATACCACAGGACTGAAAATTGTAATACCTTGGATCCTCTTCACCTGATTTTTTATATATTTATATATATATATATATATATATATATATAGTGCAAATTAAGAAAACTGGTACCAATTTGAATTCACCTGACAAAAAACAGTAAGGCTGGCCTCTTGTACCCCAAGTATGACTGTCTGTTAGGGTGGCTAGCTATTCCCTGTTGCAGACACCACTTCAGGCACATTTGTGTTTCTTCAACACTCACAGAGCCAGCCTGTTAAGCTATGTACCATATCTAAGTCAAAGGAAGTTCACATCATTGTCAGTCATTTCGGGGCCTCATCAATACTTTTCTACACATTATTTTCAAAAACAAAAAAACTATATTAAAATTAATTTTCTTTACAATCCTAACAATTTTTTAATAGTTTTTCTTTTAATAAATTAAATTGCTTGTTCAATTGTCTTGACTCCAGGTTGGAAGTTAGGCCTTAAAAATCGTCTAAATAATAGAATTTGCAGGCTGCTTCATTATGTATGTTAGCCTTTAACCTCCGTGTCTATAAGAAAATATAAATTTTTTAAAAAAATCACTCAGACTAAACAAGCCCAAATACTTTAAATTGTTTCAAATTAATTCAAAGAAGCCCCAATTAAACCTGAAAATAAACAAATCTACTCTGATCTTTTTCTTTTTTTTTAGTTTTATCAAGGGAGTAAGGCTCGAGAGCCTTTGGGAGCCTCCAGTCAGCAATCCATAAGTATCCAACTCTTTGCTTAGATTCAGAATATTTTATCTTTTTGTAACAAGCAAAAACAAAAATCTAGTAAAGGCTAAAAAGCCTTTAAAAAATGCTTATGTTGAATTTTAAATTTGTGCATATTACTCAGTAAATTTTACTGTTACGTCAGGTGAAATTCAAATAGGGACTAGTGTCTTTTTTTAAGTTTACTTACATATGTAAGTTGTCTATGCTTTTTTTAAACAGCAAATTTTCTTATTTTGCTAGTATATTCGGTTTCATGGGCCAAAAATTAATATATTATTCGTCGTGACTGATTATTCACTTGGATACATTTTTCAGCCAGATTAGACATTCATATTTTTTAAACCTTTTTAAAATTACCTCCCACAAAAAAATAAACAAAAAATAAAATAGGGATTATTCTTTCAAGGTTTTTTTTTTTTTTTTTTTTAGTTTTCTTTTTAAGTTCATCCAATGTTCACATAATGAATATTGTTTGGATCCAACTTTTAACTGATCAGCCCAAAAAGAGTTTCGTCTTTTAGATTGTTTCGTTAATTTTTTTTGTAATATTAAAAAAAAAATATTATTACAGTTAAATCAATAATTCTTTCTTGCCTTAACTTGATAGATGCTTTCTGGCAAAGAAATGGCACTTTCTCTCAAAGGCGAATGACTTGATGGGCGAGTTGATCTCATAGAAAGGATTTAGGGTGTGTTTAATATAAGTTTCATAGACATCGGTGAAAAAGTTCTTAATGCCATCTTCGTTCTTCACGTCGTGTAGCATGATAAAACGCATGCGGCTGGCCGTGACGAAGGACGAGACGAACCATTCATTGAACTTATCACCGATTTTCAAATACATGTTATTACTCGTCCACATCTGTTCATCTACAAGATCCAGGGCCGCGTGAGCAATGAACTGATTTAAATGACGATGGTCGTCCTTTTTCGGGTCGTGGCTTTTGTGGTTTGGCGGCGACGTCTCCATCTCGAATATCGGGTTGTCGTAGTGACCGACGATGGCGAAATAATAGTTCCCAGCCATTGTTTCTAGATTACTGGGCCGCCTTTTAGAGTCAACTTATTAAATTCCACAAAAGAAACTGGAGGAAAATATAAACACTGCTCACTGAGAGGCCAAAAAGTGAATAAGTCTTTCAAAGTTATCTCCCTTTGAGAAAAGCTCTTTTTTTTCTACTGTAGCGTCAAAGTAGCAGTCAACTTGATTATCACGCCACGAAAGTATCGCAGATTTATAACTGAAATTAAATATTTCCACGGGTTGTTTCTACCGCTTGAAGCTTCATCAGAATCGTTAAAATAATGTTTTAGTTTTAACCAAATAAACAAATAAAAATGTTATTGCTTCATTTGCAACTTTTTAGAATATAAAAAAGTTAGAGAAAAAGAATTTATGCAATTCAACCCATAAAAGCCAATTTTATTTTAGATTAGGAATTAAAATCTATACTTTTGAGAGATGAGGTAATATATGAAGCTTCCAAACAACTAAAGTTATTATAAATAATTCCTCATTATTTACATTGTTCAGACTTGTCTTCATTGCTTTTTTTTTTTCAGGTGATTGGAATTTTGAATCAAACACTATTTTGATCACTGTGATCGAAATAAAGGGTTCCAATCACCTGAAAAAGGCTTGAGTGTATAACAGCCGAAAGGTTGTGAATGTGGCAAAAAACATAACAGTCCAAACAATGTAAATAATGAGGAATTATTTATAGTTATTTTGAAGCCTGCTTAAATTAACCATGAATATCCTAAAAAAAAATCAATAGTAAATTTTAATTGTTTCAAAAATAAATTGAGACATTTAACAATTTAAATAAAAAATATGAATACAAAAGAGATCTTTTACAAAACAATACACTGAATGCCTTAGTTGTTCATCATAATGGGTCTGATTATAATTTTGACTTAAATAATATATGTTCAGCTAAAAGAGAAAATAATTTAAGGTAAACAGTGCTCAAATTTCTGAGTATTCCAAGGTAAATTTATACCCAGAATTATATGTCACCCTCCCTTGCAAAATTACTATTATATGGTGTTGGATTTTGTAAAATTTAATTGCACAGAAAATCCAAACTTACACACACCTATACCTTTTCATGAACCAATAAAAGAAGCATATACATTTATACATTCACCAATAGAAAAGCTCTTTTCATAAGACAGTTGGTTCACTAAATTTTACCATGTGCTGAGATCTGCGAAAACAAAATAAATACCTCTTATTTATTGGTCAATCAGGAGCACAGAAAAAAACTTAAAAATTGAGCTGATCATATTTTTCACAATTTTATAAATACAAGTGATCGTTGCTTTTGTCTTCAGAGGGCCACGGGTTTTATTATTCATTAAACTACCCGAGTGAAACCAGGCTAAACAGCTAGTTTGATAATAAAAGTGATGGAAACATAAAGAAAATGAAAAAAATCAAAAATAAAATCAGCTTAGTTAAAGAAAAAAGAAAATTTTAAATTCTCAGCATCACCTTTCCCTCTACGTGCATGTGTAGTCACATCAATGTAAATATAAATTTAGTCTGATGAAATTCAAAAGGAGAAAATGCATCACACAAAAGCCTTTTCACTTTGTCATCGTTCTTTCCTCTAAAATTTATGTGTATAAAATGTAACCCTGTAAATGTGTTAGTTGCTCACTGTAATGAAACTGACCAAAATTTCAATTAATAAATGCTACTCAAATTAAAATAGGAAACAAAATACGAAGACAAAAATGATTAGAAAATGCTTTAATCACGAGGTCATCCACAATAATTTTGCATCCAGGTTCTGACACCATTTCACGATTCTTGGCAGATCTATTATAGCAATGTGGATATTTAATAATAAAGGCAATGGAAACATACAGAAAAAGAAAAAAAGATCTAAATGAAATCAGCTTAGTTAAATAAAAAAAGAAAATTCAGCAGACCTGAAGGAGACTATCACCACCTTTTGGTGGACCTGAAGGAGACTACCACCACCTTTTGGAGGACCTGAAGGAGACTACCACCACCTTTTGGAGGACCTGAAGGAGACTACCACCACCTTTTGGAGGACCTGAAGGAGACTACCACCACCTTTTGGTGGACCTGAAGGAGACTACCACCACCTTTTGGAGGACCTGAAGGAGACTACCACCACCTTTTGGAGGACCTGAAGGAGACTACCACCACCTTTTGGAGGACCTGAAGGAGACTACCACCACCTTTTGGTGGACCTGAAGGAGACTACCACCACCTTTAAATTTGTTGTTTTTCATTTTTTTTTTTTGTACTTTTTGCAGCGCAGTCTTATCAGTTATTAGATAAAGTTTCTGATTATCAAAACAATTTTGCAAGAATTTCAATATTTAAAAAATTCTAGGGGGTGCTCAGTTTCTCATACAACATTATAGTAAATCGATCCTCCATTTTAGAACCACTTGTGTTATGGTCGCTTTGTTTTTTTGTTTTTTTGGGGACAAGTTGTTGCTCTTGTTTTTGTCTTTTTCAAGTTTTCTTCAGTTCTTACGATGACATCTTCCTTGGAAACTCCAAGAATGGCTTTATTCAAAAATTTCACAAAGGATTCAGTTGTTGAATATGCACAAGCAAAAAAAGTTAAGTGCACAGAATCAATTTACTATAAGGTTGTATGAAAAACTGAGACCCCCCCCCAAAAAAAAATTGGTTAAAAGTTGAAATTTTTACAAATTTCTTTGTCAATTGGAA
Organism: Ascarosepion bandense; assembly: GCA_037127315.1. Classification (NCBI taxonomy): domain Eukaryota; kingdom Metazoa; phylum Mollusca; class Cephalopoda; order Sepiida; family Sepiidae; genus Ascarosepion; species Ascarosepion bandense. The sequence continues at coordinate 366,722 of JBBBDQ010002378.1, forward strand.
AGTTTAAAGTTTAATCGATAACATTGCACTGGAAAAAGTAAAAAAAAATTGATAATCAACAAATTTACAGATGGTGGTAATGTTGTACCGGCAAGTGGTTCCAAAATAGAGGATCAATTTACTATAACATTGGATGAAAAACTGAGCTCCCCCAAAAATTGTTTAAATATTGAAATTTTTCCAAATTTTTTTTTTTTTTTTTGTCAATCGGAAAGTATAGGGTGTAATCGGTAAGATTGCACTGAAAAAAGTAAAAAAAAAATGAAAAATATTTAAAGGTGGTGGCAGTCTTCTTCAGGTCCACTGAAAATTTAAATTTAAAATTCTGTAAAAGTCTGAACTGGTGGAACTAAAGAATATTGTCAGAACATTTGCCAGAATTTTTTTTTTTTAATCATCTCACTCCAAGCAAGGCATTCCACTGCCACTATTGCGCATGGGGCTACATAGGGGAAGGTAAAGAGAAGGAGTGGTTAGACATGGGGAATGTCAGGAGGAAGGTGACAGATGAGTAAGGATAGCGAGGATGAGGGTTGGGCAGATGGGAAGAGTGTTTGATAGAATGGGAGCAGGTTAGTGTGTTAGGAGGTGTCTATTGACCTTACATTTAAACTCCTGGAGATTGTAGCCGTCGGGGAAGCAATCGTGTGGAAGAGAATTCCACAGTCGGGAAGTGCGAGGAAAGAAACTGTTGGAGTAGAAGTTACGGTTGCATTTTATCGGTTTCACTGTAAAAGGGTGGGATCTAGTTGCTAATCTAGTATCTCATTCAAATTCGTATTTAGGGAGCACCAGTGATCTAAGTTCGTCGGAGCAGAAGCCGTGAAAGTATTTATAGAAGAGACACAGGGAAGCCATGTCACGCCGGTGGGAGAGAGACTGCAGGCGGTCTGCCAAGTCGGTACCTATCACATTACAGACCCTTCTCTGAACCTTATCGAGAAGCCCGAGGAGAATAGCAGGGGCACCCGACCAGATGTGGCAGCAGTATTCAATGCACGGGCGGATGATAGATTTATATATGTGCAGGATAGATTTAGACGGAAAAAACTTCTGGGCCCTACACAGAGAACCGACTTTCATAGCAGCGGATTTAGCAATGGATTCGATATAGTCATTCCATTTGAGGTCCGCTGAAAGTGTGAGACCAAGGAGGCGTAGTGTTTTACTCTCTGGGAGGCAAGCCTGGTCCATGCTAATGGGAGGTAGGTGAGATTGTCGATGATGGTTAATTGAGAGTAGCTTTGTTTTAGAAGCATTAAAATTTACTAGCCATTTCTTACCCCAGTCCAATATGGATTGGAGGTCTTTTTCAATCTTGGCTGCGAGGTTAGCTTTGACGCCTACACCAGATTTTTGTAGGAGGCGAGAGTAAACTGTGGTGTCATCGGCGTACAAACCTATTTGGGCTCTTATGGAATCAGGGAGATCATTAATGTATATCAGGAAGAACGTAGGAACTAAGATGGAGCCTTGGGGGACACCTGCATTTGTATGGTAGTTCTGGGAGGCATGTCCGTTTAAAACCACCTTCATTGTGCGGTTAGAGAGGAATGACTGGATTAGTTCAAACAAATGTCCAGTTATACCATAGCTCTGCAGTTTACATAGAAGGCCAGCATGCCAAACTCTGTCGAACGCCTTAGATATATCCAATGCAATGGTTTGGGCTTCGCCATTCCTGTCGAGTGCCTGGTATATTTACTCGGTGATGGTCGTTAGCATATCAGCAGTAGACCTGGTGAAGCAGAAACCATATTGCTTGTCCGAGAGGAGCCTGTGTGCTGTGAGATGCTGAACCACCTCGGCATTGATAATGGCTTCGAACACTTTGCCAAAGATTGGAAGAAGGCTGATAGGGCGGTAATTTGCAGGGTCAGAGGGTTCTCCAGTGTTTTTAAATATAGGAACTACAGAAGAAGATTTCCAACAGGCAGGAAAGCTGGAAGCAGATAGGCAGAGGTTGTAGAGCTTAGAAAGGACAGAGGAGAGTTCAGGGGCACATTTCTTTAAGACTATGGTTGGGATTCCGTCACCACCGCTCGCTTTGTGAGGGTCAAGTTTTAAGATTAAGATTTAAGACAAGCGAAGGTGTAATGTGGACATCATTCAGTTGTGCCTCAGTTCTAGGTGAGAAGTCGAGTGTAAAAACTCCAGATGAGTCCAGACTCGAATTGTTTGAGAATCTGCGGGCAAAGCATTTAGCCTTATCTGCTGGGGAGGTGAGGACCTCAAATTTGTTGATTAGAGGGGGAATTGTGGACTTGCTCTTGTTAAGTACTCTTTTACAGAGTCGCCAGTAGTCTTTAGCACCGAATTTAGAGCATGCTATGCGTTGCTTCATTCTGGCAGCAAACAACATCTTAGCTTTGTTAAGTATCCTTTTACACTTATTACGAGCTGAAGTGAAAAGGTGCCTGTTTTGGTCCGACGCGTAGTTATGATAGAGTCGGAAGAAATGATTCCGGTGGGCAATGGCAGCCGAGAAAGCGGGTGAGAACCATGTAGACAAATGAGATTTAATCTGGAATTTCCTAGCAGGGATGAAGGCATCGATTCCAGCCTTAACCCAGGAGGAGACCTCGGATGCACATTCTTCGATGGGAAGACTAAAAGACTAGAAATAGCAATAGAGTAACGAGAGTTTTGCAGTGTTTTGTCTATGAGGAAGGGATATTTTGGGATAACCTTATATTTTTTTTTTTTTTTTTTAATCATTTCACCCCAAGCAAGGCAGAAACGCCACTGATGTGCAGGGGGTTACATAAATGTAGAAAGATTAATTAGAAAAGAGTGAGGAGTACAAGCTAGTTAGAAAGGAACAATAGAAAGCTGAGAAAGCAGGTGCAATGACAGATACATGGGCGGAGAGAAAGTGAAGATTATACAGGGGAGGGGAGAGAGCTAGAGTCCAGTGGTTAGTAGGTGAGTATTAACTTTGCTTTTAAATTTCTGGAGGTCGTAGCCGTCAGGAAAGCAAGAATACGGGAGTGAGTTCCACAGGCGGGAAGTGCGAGAGAGGAAGCTGCAGGAGTAAAATTGTCGTCTGCATTTGGCTAACCTGACTGTGAATGGGTGGGACCCAGTTGCCAGTCTGGTTGCACGGGTAAACACCTGTTGAGGAGGCATCAGTGACTTAAGCTCATCCGAGCAGAAGCCATGAAAGTATTTATAGAAGAGACAGAGGGAGGCCACATTTCGACGATGGGAAAGTGGCTGCAGTCGAGTCGCCAGATCAGTACCTATCACATTACAGACTCTCCTTTGGAGCTTGTCAAGATGTGTATATTAAATAAACAATTGCATGAATGCAAAAAGGATCTTACAAAAGAATATATTAAATGTGTTAGTTGCTCACTGTAATGAGACTGACCACAATTTCAATTTAAAAAAATGCTACTCAAATTAAAAGAGAACAAAATACTAAGACAAAAATGTATAGAAAGTGCTTTAACTGCCAGATCATCCCCAACAAATTTGCATTCTGGTTGTTAGAATATTTCACCATTCTTGGCAGATCTTCGATTATCACAGTGTGGGATATTTAATGACAAAAGTGATGGAAACATGAACAAAAAGTAAAATGAAAGTAAATGAAAAATATATAATAAATAGTTTTGTTTTATTTACCCATTTCACGCGTTGCGATTTTTCAAAATGGGTGGGGTTATTTAATAGCACTAAAATGGTTAAATGTTACTATTTATGTGCATTAAAAATTTCTTTTAAAAAGAATCTAAAATAGGACATTTTTATGTATATATGAAAAGGAATAATATGTATGGATAGAGTAAGCATGATAAACTTCAAAGATCTTGCCGAACTTATTTTTTTTTATTGTCAGTTGTATAATTGCTTCAGTTGCTTTATTGCTGTACTCAATGCTGTAGTCTGTTTGGTCATAGTTTTCAACCATATTTGCTTGAACTGCACTTGGTATTTAATTTGTTTTAATATTTTTCATTTTTTTTATAATCATATTGCCCCAAGCAAGACATTTTACTGCCACTGTTTTGCAGGAAGTGGATAAGAGAAGGATGATTGTGGCCATAAAGTGAGGGATCAGTTTATATATTGATTGTAATGTAGAACTGACCTCACTTTATATCCACATTATAATAGTATAGAATTTTTTTTTATAATCATATTGCCCCAAGCAAGAAATTTTACTGCCACTGTTTTGCAGGGGTTACATAGAAAGAAAGTTATGACAAAGTGTCACAGGTTATAGGGGGTGTGAGGAAATGGGTAAGAGAAGGATGAGAATATTGATGAGAGTGGAGTGGACAGAGAAAGGAGCATGAGAGTGAGGATGAAGGTTCGTGAGATAGGAGATGACTATTGACTTTACATTTAAATTCTTGGAGATTATAGCTGCCGGGAAAGCAAGTAAATGGAAGGGAATTCCACAGGCAGGAAGTGCGAGAAAAGAAGCTGATAGAGTAGAATTTGCGTTTACAATTTATTGGTTTCACAGTAAAAAAAATCAAAAGTCTGCTAAGGCTGACAAAACAAACCTCACCGCCGAGCTTGAAAAGACCTCCAATCCGTAGTGGACTGGGGTAAGAAATGGCTCATGAATTTCAATGTTTTCAAAATGAAGCTGCTATCTATTAACCACCACAGACAATTGCTCCTACCCCCCATTAGCATGGGTCAGTCTTTACTCCCTGAAAGTAAAACACTGTGCCTTCTTGAGTTAATTCTCACAACATACCTCAAGTGGAATGATTATATAGAGTCCATAGCTAAATCCGCTGCTAAGAAGGTCGATTCTCTGTGCAGGTTCAGGAAGTTTTTCCCGTCTGAACAATCCTGCTCATATATAAATCTACCATCTGTCCGTGCATTGAATACTGCTGCCATATCTAGTCGGGTGCTCCTGCTATCCACCTAGGTGTTCTTGATAAGTCAGGATTGATCACATTACAAATTCTCCATTGGATTTTGTCAACGACACCTAGGTGGATAGCAGGAGCACCCGACCAGATATGGCAACAGTATTCAATGAAAATCTACTCCATATGTGAACCATTCTGAAAGAAAATAGGAAATACTGGTGTATGCTCAGATTCTAGCCATAAACAGGAACTCTTGTCACCAAAGTGGTTGAATGCAATGGTTGAATAAATCATGTTTTCACTGTTTGTCAGTCAGTTAAGTGCCATACATGATGCACACTTGGGCGATCATGTCTTGAAAGAGACATGACTGATTGGGTAGAAGATCATACACACATATACACATGTCCCATACGGAAAAATTATAACATATATGCAACAACAAATGGTGTATAAAAGAGGGGGAACCTTACTTGTAATGTTTCCTACAGGGAAAAACTAGAGTCCCTGTGATTTCTTTATGAACCTGGTTAGGCTAGGTGTTTTTTTTTCTGTAAGATCTACCTCTGTGGTTTAAGGATCTCCTTCTTTTCCAGGCTTTACATTGCAACTGCCATTTCATTACTCTATCCACTGATATCATTCATCAGCTATGACTATTGTGACTATCTCAGCAAAAGAGAGACAATCGCTATTTATATCCCTACAATACTAAGGATTTCACTCCCTCTCTCTTTCTCAATATATATATATATATATATATATATATATATATATATATATATATATATAGTGTTGAGTTATGGTAATGTTTAGCACCAAGATTGTTGTTTTTTCAGTAGTTTTACTGATAAAAGGTATTCTGCCAACCAAGTTTTTTTTCATGAAGTGCTCAATATTGAGGATGAGACAGAATGCTGAAGGCTTAGTGCAAAAGTCAAAGTGACAAATTCTTTGCACTAAATATATATATATATATATATATATATATATATATATATACTACATATATATATATATATACTATATATATATATACTACATATATATATACATACTACATATATATATATACTACATATATATATACATACTACATATATATATACATACTACATATATATATATATATACTACATATATATATATATATATATACTACATATATACATACTACATATATATACATATATATACATACTACATATATATAGATATATATATATACATACATATATACATATATATATATATATATATATATATATATAAGGAAGTGAAAGAACAGGTAGATTACAACTCACTGTTCATGCATTTACTTTTATAAAGAGTGCTCAATACAGAGTAGTGCTTAATATTGTAATTTTGTTATTACAATGGTTTACAATAGAACTATATCACTACACAAATGCTTTCATGTTTCAGAACAATACTGTTCTTCTTCAGACGATATTTTAAAATAAATAGTGAAAATGATTTATTAAAAAATATGAGATGAATTCATGGTTGTTTAGAAAATGAAGGAGTGGTAGTTGAAAAATATACTTGTAGGTGTGTCAGCATTATTGAATCAAAAAATAAGAATTAGTTTGAACATTGAAGTTGCAGATTTTGGGTCACGAAAAGAAGCCTGGTGTCAAGGTATGTCACTTTTTCATTTTGTCTGGGTAAGATACTTAGTGGAACCATACATTATTTAAATTAGTAGACAATAATTTTTAATAGTAGCTTGTATTTTAGGGATTTTTTTAAAAATTTGATTTTGTACGACTATAGTGGGTTATCCATTCTAGTGAAGAGTAGTTGTATGTTGTTGCAGATTAACGGAATTTGGCCTCATTGTAGATCGCCCACTATAAGTCATAAAAAGATTATAAATCAAGAAAAGCAAATTGAGTTTAGAAACAACATTTTATATATACACATATCAATTAAGGGTTTTACATTTAAAGTTATCCTTTAAGTATGGGTCCAACGGACATTAAAATGTTCATGGAATTGAATGCTGAAAAGAGACTTTTTGCATTTGTATATGGGAGCGTTGTAAATTAGGAATGTCTTTGATGAATCCACTCCTTTGGTCGGTAAGTAGTTTTGAGACAGCGAAGAAGGAAAGGAGAGGAAAGGGCAGTGAGCATAGTAATTTGCTTGACTTTGGTCAAGGGAGATACTAATTACACTCGTCTCTCTCGAGTCTGTCTGTGTGTGTCTGTCTGTGTCTGTCTGGCGATGCTTTCTGCATCGGCTTTTTATTTCTTCTTTTGGATCCCAGCAGATAATTTGGGAATTCACATCCATATATGATTCTGGGCTTCCCATTGGCCGATAAATAAAGTTTATGTAGGCTCGCGAACTGGAATTTCATATTTAATTAATTTTTAGTTTTCTACCGGAACATCTGCATGGAGCCGGGGTGCGCACGGATGAGTTTTGGTCATTTGCTTTTTGGTCCTGAGAATGCAAACATCCGGTCCCTCGCTTTGCTCAGTATCACCACATTACCTTATAAGTAAAGGGGCTGGAATGTTTAAGTTAGAATTTGAATTAAACAATTAAATTAACTTAAAACTAAATAATTATGATATACTAAGGTATATTGTTGTTAAGAAAACCAAATAAGTATAGTATAGTCATGTGTATTTCCACACAACACGTTCACTCATTGTACATATACACACACGACAATCACGTGATAATCTTGCTTTCCCCCTCTTTTAAGGGATGTATATATAGCAGACACGTGGTACACCCAGGCAGTAGCAGCAGAACCAGAGAACACAAAGCAAGGCAGTTCACAGCTGCCCCCAATAGCAGCATGCTATTGCGGGGTTTGTGCTCTTCAATATCAAGAAATTCTCTCACACACCCGCACTAATTGCAAGACGCAAGTAGATGCCTTTTATTTCTTTGAATAACACTTGTACAAATTACCACAGTTGGCACAAGATTTCTCGTCGGTATAACATGTAAATACCACTCACTTTCTCTTACTGAATCAATCTTCTAAAACTCACAAGATGAACCTATTCACAAATTCAGTATTCTACACCAAATTTCTATCAATATTAATCCAAACATAAATTATATTTGTCACAGCTAAGTCTTCCAGCAACAAAGAACTTTGCAACTTACCTAAAAACTTTAACACAATCTTCTGCAAAAAATGAAAGACATTTTAATCAGACACACTCAACGTCTGTACAATGTATGTAAATCTTATTTGTTAATACACTTTATTTTATAACAAATAATGCTTTGATCATTTATTCAATGTTCCATTTGTTAATTTGATGAGTGATTGCAACCATATAAATTTATTGTTGGAATGCAGAAATTTAGTCATGAAGTCTTTGGAAATGGTCTTGTGCTATGCAAAATTCAAACCTAAAATTTCTATGTGTATTGATTTTCGCGTTGTGGTGCAGTGGATATCGGCTCAGAACAAGAAATCGGGGAGCCGAGTTTGAATTCCAATTGAATTCATTGCATTCACTTACACGCAAATACCTTTGGGAAAGGTATTAATCCGTCTCTTCCTTCCAGTTATGGGTTAAATAATAGGACAGATTGGGTTCTATAGCCTTTGCTGGCAACCAGTCTACCGCAGAAAGCAATAGGCAACCTACTGTGGGATAATCTTCTGTCCAGTCAGTCATGTCTCTTTCGAGACATGATCGCCCAAGAGTGTTTCACGTATGGCACTCAACTGACTGATTGATTGAATCCCCAACAATTATATTGGTCATTTGTTTTAGTAAAATAACTTTTAAGTTACATTGGAGCATAAGTTATAAATGAAACAATTGTAATTAATTAAATTTTAAAGAAAATATTTTCGATGGGTGAACATCGAAAATATTTTTCTTTAAAATTTCCATTTCCTCACTGTTACATAAATTAAATAGCTATCAAGCTGAGTGTCAAGACTTAGCAGAAAATGTATATAAGGGAGATTACTCACATTTACTATTACCTCATTGAGGAGAGCGAATAATATTTCCATGCATTGGTAGCGCATGTGTCACTCATCCTGATACATTGTTTTTTTTTTGTCAAAATACATAAGAAATTATTAATCATGATTTTTTCTCTGGTCAAAGTTCAACACTATTGGCGATGTTTAGCAGTAGTTGGACGTGTCAATATGTCGTAAGTAGTGTACGATTTGTCTAACTTGTGAAATAACTCTTACTGTCTTTGAATGTAAAAATTGTAAAAATATTAAAATGTTGTAAAAACATTTTTATTTTTATTTTCAGTGTTTAATTCTTATGACGATTATTGAATTATTGCAATTAAGTCGATTTTTTTTTTTTTTTACATTACTGCTGCAGTTAAAAATAAAATTAAGGCTAAGCGATATCTGCGTTAGGATTTTTCGATTATGAAATTAAATGTAAAAAAACATTGTACAAAAAACATTGTAAATACCGTTTATAAATTATTAAAAGTGTCATTATGTATATATGTTTAGACTGTGGTTAATTTCAGCGTTTCAAACGATAAAGACAAATCAAATACTGCTATACTTTCCGTATGTCGTATGCAAATTATTGTAAATGTCCTCAACAAGACTTGCACTTTTTTAGCCTTCCTTTAAATTGTTAGCAATCTTGTCTCATCAGATTCAGAACCTATTATAACTGAGTAGTAAGTTCGATCCTCACTGGATACTCCATACTTTCGGCCTTGTGCCACATCTAAGTGGCGCTTAGTAAATCAAGTAAAGTAAATGGTTAGCAAGTTTGTCTCGCTAGAGAATCATTTTACAATTGAGTAGTGAGTTCGATCTTCACTGGGTGACCCATACTCTGCTGAAACTTGCGCCACATCTCGGTTAGAAATCACCTTTTGATACAAAAAAAAAAAAATCCAATATTTGAAAACATTTTTCTTTTTCAATTGACATTTATATCGAAAGGATTGTTGAGATGAGTCTCGTTAAAAAAAGAAAACGCTATCGGAAATGCAATAATTTCTTTCAACTGTTTATTTTTTCCGTAAGTAAAAATTGGAATGTTATTCAACATGCGTGACCAGTAAACCGCAGAATTAGAAAAAAAAAATAGTTTCCGAAAAGGTATTTTACGATCAGAAATAATTCGGTACCAAAATAAAAAACAAGGTTTGTTTATTATTCATTAAAAAAAAAAAAATGTAAAGTTTTTCTTGAAACTTTTATCTTAGTATTAATTCCAAGCTAAATTATTTCCAATGAGCGAAATTGATTAGAATAAATTTGGCAAAGTAATTATTTCTGATAACAGAGTTTATTCAAACATCCAAGTAGCTTTGTTTTGAAATTTTAATGCATTGCTTTAGATTTTTCAAAGAATTCCCCATTCAAAAAGGCTAACAGTTTTTATCTTTGGACCTTTTTGCTTTTGGACATTTTGACTTATAATTTTTCAAAGAATTCCCCATTCAAAAAGGTGGCTCACAATTTTGGTGGTGCCACAAAAATTTTGTCATTTCTTTGAGACAAAAAAATAGGAAGGAAAGTTATGGTGATTATATTCTCAATATTACGCCAGTATGAAACTTCATGTACTCTGTTGGAAATTATACAAATGTAACGGGTCTCCTCATTGGATGATGAATCCACCACATTGTTTTAAAACAATCCTGTTGATTGGCTGAATTAAGCCGACCTCGTTTTGAAATTTTGGCGGGCTTAGAACGGAAGGGAACTTTTCCGGCCTCTTTGGTTAGCCGGCTCCGACAGAGCACGGTCGCATTTTAGCACCGCTCCTATCTTTTACATTGCCGCGGGGCCTACAGTGGGCGCCCTCATGTCTCTATTTCCCGAGACAGTTATACCAATCAAGGTATTTTCATTAGGCTAATGCCTTATCATTTTATTCAGAGAGACTTTCTCCAAATCCATCGTACCTTTTGTGGTATCCTTTTTGGGCAATTGCCTTACTTGTTCGAGAAAACTTCTCAAAGAATTCATCATGGCGAGTACATCGACCCCCCCCCCCCCCCACTTTCGACCGAATGGAAACTGCTGTAGGAATCAGACCTCAGAAGATTAATTCCTGATCGTCGCGGAATTTGCAGCTCCATACGTAAACTTCACCCCCTTCCAAGACGAGGCCGAACCCCCCTCAAGTCTTCGGAAGGAAGCTAACTACTGCCTCGAAAAGAGACTATACCAAGCTAAGCAGTAGCTGCAAAATCAACTTATTTTACAAGACTAATAAACTTGTTGTTCAACCCAGGTATGTCTTGTTATGTTTGTTGATTTCCAAACCACTGCTTGAGCTCTGAGCTATGTGTGAATAATTTCTCACAACTCAAATGAACTGGCATTCGAAGACAGCAAAATACAGCAACCTGTGGGATCGACCATATATCGATTCTACCCCCACACAATAATGGACATCTCCAACAACAACAACCCTAGCCAATCATGTCCTTTGTTAGTAGACTGACCAATCACATCACTTAATACAATGCTCTCACCAAACAAGCCTGGAACGAATGCAGTGATTGGATCGGCTATAAAAACAGGAATTTGACTTTGATCAGACAGTTTTAATTTGCCACACAAATCCTTGTCTCTAGTCTCGGTGACCTTCAAACTAACTCACCACCAGCTACAAGGCAAAGACCGTCTACCTAGAACTTATTGTTCTAGCTGATCAACATTCAACTCACACTATGAAACAACTGTAGCTTGGTCAATCTACAACTCATACAACGATCAAAGGTACGCAATTCTGTACTCGCAATTCTTACACACACCCATTTCTTTCATTAACAGTTTTACTAAATTATCGCTATCCTGGACATTTAATTTTATTTCATGAACTGTTATACTGTCTGACAAACTTTAACTATTGACTTTTCGTCAACTCACTAACAATCCCTATCTACAACATAACTTAATTGTAAAATAAATCAAACCATCTTCTTTTTGTAACCAAACTTTTCATTGGTTTGTTCTGCATCAGCAGCAGCATTTTGCCTCTCTTTCGAAAAAGCGGGAATCTTCCCGCTCTTAAAGCTCCAGTTGGAAAGTTTCTTTTGAATCCACCAGACCTATTGTTTCCAGCTCACTTTTCTTTTAAGGCAATATATGTTTTCGCCTACTCTTTTAAAAGAAAATAAGCCGGTTTCATCTTTACCTGACTGAGAAGTTAAGTTAAATATTCAAAACTTTGCAATACCAGCTTTTTGCATTCAACATTTTCTCCTGGTATAATAATTTATTATTGTTTCAACTTCTCAGCTAAACCGCAAGTATTTTTGACATTTTTTATTCACACACACTTTGCTTGCAGATTATCTTCCAACTCATAACTTTGAACTGTATCAAATTATTTGAACATACAAACTGTTTTCCAACTCACAAATTTCCAGCTCACAATTTGGACTGTTTCAATTATTTGTCTACATACAAACTTTTGAACATTGGCTTTGGGCCACTTACAATTCAAAAATATTTTATTGTTTAAACACATATCTCTAAAAAAAAAGTGTTTCATTCATTTTTGCAAATATCTGCAGTAAAAGGGAGATAACTTATTTTTACCCCTTTTCTATAATTCACAGTTGTTGTTATAATTAAAATTTATTTACCTCTGTCTTGTGTCTTGTTTGTTCACTTATTTGTACATACATAAAATTGAGAAGCTCTCATTACCCAACAAACAAAAATAAAGTAGTTAGGCCGCTACACAACCTTTTCACGTTCTCATAAATCTGTATATTTATATATAAACGTTATGTGATTATTTGCTTATTCAAATGTGTTTCTTGTAATTATTTCTCATTAATTCCTTTGCCATTGTTTCTTGCGGTTTTGTTTGTGGAATTCTGAACACATACACGCCTTCGTATTAAAACCTCTTCTGATAACTCATCCTTGAAGATATTCAGCGTTCAACAACAAACCTGTACTTTAATCAATCCAAATAGAAATAAGGAAAAAAAAGTGGCTGCAGACAATGTGCATGCGTGCACTTTGTGTTATCCTATGCAAATTAGCAGAGTTATGAGAAAGAGTGACAGGTTATAGGGTGTGTCAAAAAGTGGATAAGAGAAGGATGACTGTGGCCATAAAGTGAGGGATTAGTTTATATATTGATTGTAATGTAGAATTGATCCCCCACTTTATATCCACATTATAATAGTATAGAAATTTTTTTTTTTATAATTATATTGCCCAAAGCAAGGCTTTTTACTGCCACTGTTTTGCAGGGGGTTACATCAGAGGAAAGTTACGAGAAAGTGTAACAGGTTATGGGGGTGTCATGAAGGTGTTAAAAGAAGGATGATTGTGGCCATATAATGAGGGATCAATTTGTATATTGAGTGTAATGTAGAATTGATCCCCCACTTTATATCCACATTATAATAGTATAGAAATTTTTTTTTTATAATCATATTGCCCCAAGCAAGACCTTTTACTGCCACTGTTTTGCAGGGTGTTACATAGGAGGGATGTTATGAGAAAGAATGACAGGTTATAGGGCTTGTCAGGAAGTGGGTAAGTGAAGGAAGAGAATACTGATGAGTGGAGTGGATGGAGAAAGGAGCATGAGAAAGAGGATGCAGTTTAGTGTGATAGGAGATGATTATTGACTTTACATTTAAATTCTTGGAGATTGTAACTATCAGGAAAGCAAGTAAATGGAAGAGAATTCCACAAGCGGGAAGTGCGAGAAAAGAAGCTGTTAAAGTAGAACTTGCATTTACATTTTATTGGTTTCACAGTAAAAGTGTGGGACCTATTTGCTAATTTTTTGACTCGAGTAAATTCATATATAAGGGGCACCAGTGAGCTAAGTTCATCTGAGCAGAAGCCGTGAAAGTATTTGTAGAAGAGACACAGGGAAGCCACATTGCACCAGTGAGAAAGTGACTGTATCTGAGCTGCCAAGTCGGGATTGATCACATTACAGATTCTCCATTAGATTTTGTCAAAGACTCCTAGGTGGATAGCAGGAGCACCCGACCAGATATGGTATCAATATTCAATGCACGGGCGGATGGTAGATTTATATATGTGCAGGATTGTTTCAGACGAGAAAAACTTCCTGGCCCTACACTGAGAACTGACTTTCTTAGCAGCGGCTTTAGCTATGGATTCTATGTAGTCATTCCACTTGAGGTCTTTTTTTTTTTTTTTTTTTTTTAATCATGTCACCCCAAGCAAGGCGGTAACGCCACTGATGTGCAGGGGGCTACGTAAGAGTGAAAAGATTGGAAAAGAGAAAGCTGGAAACCACATCCTAAACAGGGAACAAGGGATGAACCTCTTCACCTGTACAACAGACGTGGGTGGAGTGTGAACCGGGCGATAGTTTAGTCTATCTACTCCAATTGAAAAAAAAAAGAAAAGAAAAAGGAGTGAAAAGATTGGAAAAGAGAAAGCTGGAAACCACATCCTAAACAGGGAACAAGGGATGAACCTCTTCACCTGTCCAAGAGATGTGGGTGGAATATGCAAGAAATGGACTATTCCATTCAGAATAAGAAATAAGTAAAAGTAAAAACTAATTTAAATAATACAACACTTTCCTTTCCAAATATTTTATTTTGCCACGTTACAACACATCATCTCTGAAATGAGCAGAAAATTTTTCTCGTTTTGATCTTCATGATTCAGTTTCAGGGTCTCTGATTTGTTCAGAACGGCTGGCACAAACTTCTGATGATTTTGGTATATTACTTGGGATTCAGCGAGTTCGGATTCCAGCTGAATTCCTTGCATTCACTTACGCACAAGTACCCTTGGGAAAGGTATTCCATCTCTTTCCTCCAGTTATGGGTTAAATAACAGGATAGATTGGGTTCTATAACCTTGGCTGGCAACCAGTTTACCGCAGTAAGCAATGGCAACCTACTGCGGGATAATCTTCTGCCCAGTCAGTCAGGTCTCTTTTGAGACATGATCGCCCAAGCGTGTATCACGTATGGCACTTAACTGACTGACTTGGGATTCATTTCACCATCTGCCTCAAAGTCTTTAGCCAGCTCACCTACATCAAGTATAGGAGTTTCCTCAATTGGAGGTTGAAAAGATACAAATTCTAGCAAATTCAAGGTGGTCTCTACCCCACTGGGTAGTTTTATATGAGCATATTCAGGGTTTACATATGGTAAAGTAGTTGGAGTTACTGGGGCATCATACATGCTTTTGCAGGCACAATTTTTAACAAAAAGTGAACCCAGGACCAAGGACCAGCCTTACGTGAGAGTTAATTCGAGGAGGTGCAGTGTTTTGCTTTCAGAATGACTAGCCTGATCCATGCTAAGGGGGGTAGGAGCGATTGTCTGTGATGGGTAAATGAGTTATATTTAAGTGCTATGCCGATAACTGTCGGCGCTCCATTATATTGAAGCTATAGGGAGATAGTTAATGTTTATTGATTTGGTCTTGTGTCAGACATAACCAAACTCCCTACAACTTAGAATTGTTCGCTTTCATCAAAAGGTTGTCAGCAGGAATGTGTGGATTCCTGGAAGAATAAAAGTATACATTTTGTATGTTTTGAATAGAAATTTAATGATAGAAAAGAATAACAAGAATTGTTAGAAGTTAATGTTCAATTAGAAAGTTAAGGGCATCAAGAGTTCATAGTAGTAGTGTATGTATGTTATTATTGAGTAGGAATGTTGAGAATAGAGAAGAAGTAAAAGGAATCAGCACATGAGAAAGAAAGAGAACAAATGTGCAATGCGACCTTACGTCTGGTCGACTTGAAGTTACATTTTAGTGTGTCGTCTCACTGCTCCCATCTGACTGTCTGGTTGGCCTTCGTTTTGCTTTTTATAACCATTTACATTTTTTTGCACTGGATCGCTCGCTCTACCAAGTCTTGCAGATCGTTTTCATTGGTCAGAAAATCAATTTAACATCTACTCGCAAAATCCAATTTCAACTTTTTCTTTAAGCACCTGATTGATTCTTTTCCCAGGATTTCACGCATCATTGTGAATTTTTGCAAAAGTGAAGAAGGTTGATTTTAATTCTTAATTTCCTATCCACCACAACATCACACGTAACAGTCTATCACATATCAAAGTGCAAGATATACCAGATATAACACGCTTATAGGAAAAGATGGTTCTGTGGATATAAGCATTAGTCGTAGTAATCTAGTAACTTGATCCGAAGAGTTGTGAGTTCAATACCCAGTAACAGCAGAGGTGAACAAAAACCTGCCCCTGAATTTGTATCAGTAGGGATATGGTTAATGTTTATTTAATTCAGCCTTGTGTCAGACTTAACCAAACTCCCTACAACTTACAAGTATTATGCAGAGTTATAATCATCAGAATGTCTTTCATCATCAGAAGTTTGGTTGTCGACAGGTTGGAATATGTGGAATTGTAGAATAAATCCGGAAGAGAATTTGTAGCGTAGGGAGCTGGTTAATGTTTCTTTGGTTCGACCTTGTGTCAGACTTAACCAAACTCCCTACAGCTTACAAGCTTTATTCAGAATTATCATCAGAATTATCAGAAGGTTATTTTTGTTATCATCAGAAGGTTGGTAGCAGGTTGGAATGTGTGGATTAATGTGGAATAGTGTAAGAATAAAATATACGTTTTTCTTGTTATAATAGAAATTTTTTAATGAAAAGCGTAACAAGACTAGGTAGCAGTAAATGTTCTATGAGAAAGTTAAGGGTATGAAGATTTGTAGAAAATGTTTGTAGTAGTAATTGTTGAAAAGGGTATACGTGGATGTATGTATGTATTCGATAGGAATGTCTTTGGATAGAGAAGAAGTAAAAGATTAGCATATGAGAAGGAAAGAGAAAGAGGACAAATATCTGAGTTGACTTGAAGCTTTTCTCGTTACATTTTAGCAGTGACTCTTGCTGCTTCCATCTGAGTGACTGACTGACACTGATCGAAGTCCTTTTATTGTAATCTAAATTTTTCGCACTGACTTGTAAAGTCCCTTTTGGTCTTGCAAGTCGCTTCCATTGGTCAGAAATCTGGTTTCGACTTTTTCTTTAAGCACATGGTCAATCCTTTTTCTATTAGGGGAAAAACCAGGATTTCACACGTCATTGTGAATTTTTGTAAAAGTGAAGAAGAAAGTTGATTTTAATTTTTAATTTCCTATCCCTACAAATTAAGCTTCTCGCTTCACATGGTCTTCTTTCAGCTTTAGATAAGAATGGTGAAGCTTGGATCATTGCTTTGCACATCTCAAAGGCATTTTATAGAATTTGGCATGCTGGTCTTTTACACGATTTGAAAGGTTATATTTCTGGATGGATTTTTTAACTGATTCAGTTTTTCTTATCATATAATGAAATTAATGTTGTCCTGAATGGCCATTCTTCTAGATCTTTTTGCATTAATGCAGGTGTCTCTCACCCTAGTTCTCTATCCTTGGACCTAAGTTTTTCTTAATTTTCATCAATGACTTTGTTCATGTCATCAGTTCTCAACTTAATATCTATGCTGATGACACAGCTATTTATTTCTGTCTTAATGGTAAGTCTAATCGCTTGAGTTTTGTTTAACGGCATATCAACACCTCTGTGGGTTATTTAATGCCAAAAAGGTAGGGTTTTAAGGTTGTTTCTTTTTTTAATGTTCCGTTATAGTGAGAAGGTTGATTTAGTCAGATTTTAATGAAAATGTTTTGTTTTTATTCTTTTT
Organism: Ascarosepion bandense; assembly: GCA_037127315.1. Lineage (NCBI taxonomy): Eukaryota > Metazoa > Mollusca > Cephalopoda > Sepiida > Sepiidae > Ascarosepion > Ascarosepion bandense. The sequence goes on from JBBBDQ010002378.1 coordinate 384,199, forward strand.
ATTTTAGAAAACTGAAAATGTCTTTTAGTTTTGTATTAAAAAATATTTTGCTAAGAATAAGCTTTTTCCTTCAATAATTTTTTTCTTCATAAATGTATATTTTTCTATAAAAATCTGTTTTTATGTATATATTTCTATAAAAATGTATGTCTATACTTTCATAATGTTTTGACCCCAGTTTGTGTGTGTGTGTCGGGGGTTAACTATTTGCTCATAGCTGGGACCCTAACAGGTGCTACCACTCCGGGTCATGGTGGACCTAAGAACAACAGCATTTAAGAGGTGATTCCATGCTTCTCACAACCTCCCAATCAGAGGCCTTGCTGCCAGATGCAGTTTACCATCATGCCCAGGATTTAATCACTTCAATAAGGTCCAATTGACAGCTGATTTCCAAAAATGACCTTCAATCTGTTGTTAACTGGGGTAAGAAATAGCTTGTTAATTTTAACACCTTTAAAATGAAATTGTTCTCTTTAATCCTCTTAGAGTACCTTTTTTGACTTTCATCAGTATGGCTGATGCTAACCTCCAAAATAGTGACTTGTTGCAACTTTTTTGGCTCATATTTTCCACTGATATGAAGTGGAAAGGTTATATTGAACAGTTACTAGGTCTGCAGTTAAGAAAGTTGGTTTACTCTATCATGCTAGACAATTGTTTACTATAATCTATTTGACGTCTTTATAAATCTACCATTCGTCTTTGAATACTGCTACTACATCTGGTCTGTTGATTTTACTATGTGTTGTGGTGGATAGGAAATTAAGAATTAAAATCAACCTTCTTCTTCACTTTTACAAAAATTCATATGACGTGTGAAATTCTGTTTTTTTTTTTCAAATAGAAAAAGGATTGACCATGTGCTTAAAGAAAAAGTTGAAACTGCATTTCACAAGTAGATGTTAAATTAGTTTTCTGATCAATGGGAGCAATTTGCAAGACTAAAAGGGACTTTGAAAATCTGAATGACTATAAAGGCTTTGAGCAGATCAGCACCAGTTAGTCAGTCATATGGGAGCAGCGAGACGAAACAACTAAAATGTAACTTCAACCATGACCCGGACATAAATCATGGCGCACATAGTTCTCTTTCTTCTTCTTTCTTGTGTGCTGATTCTTTTTACTTTTACTTCTTCTTCATCCAAAGACATTCCCTACCGAACAAATGCTAATATGTACATACACTTCTTCTATGTGTCCTGTCCTTTCAGGACGTAGGCGATCATGGATCTCCACGTTTCTCTATCCCTGGTGGCTCTGAGCACGCCTTTTCCTGTTACACCATGCAACCCTCGTTCCGTCATCCATCTGATTCTTCTTCTTCTATGTGCCCTGTCCCTTCAGGACATAGGCGATCATGGATCTCCACGTCTCCCTATCCCTTGTGGCTCTTAGTATGTTTGCTCCTGTTGCTCCTGGCAACCCCCGTTCCGTCATCCACCTGATCAGACCCTGCAAATATGTTATCCGCTGCCTTCCTCTGTCTCTCCTTCCTTCTATCTGACCAGTCAGTATCAGGTTCTCCAGGCTCTCCTTCCTCATTGCATGTCCCAGGAACTTCAGTTGTCTCTTCCTGATGCTCAGCATCAATTTCCTTTTTGTTGCCATTCTTTCTAACACTTCGTCGTTGCTTGTATGCTCAGTCCACGATATCCGTAGCATCCTTCTGTAGAACCACATTTCGGCCGCTTCTAGTTTTGTCCTCATTTTCGATGATATTGTCCAGCATTCACAGCCGTATTGAAGAACTGACATCACGTAGCAGTCTAGCACTCTTTTCTTCGTTTCTATTGAGATCTTCCTGTGTGTTAGTATTTTGCTCATCTTCTGGAACGCGTCCTTTGCCATGCCAATTCGCCTTCGGATGTCCGTGTCGCACTTTCCATCTCCTGTTAGAACACTTCCTAGGTACTTAAATTCTTGGACTTGTTTGATTCTGTTATCCCCCACCTGTATTTGGCATTTTGGGTTGTATCTTTTGCTGATGACCATGCACTCAGTTTTCTTAAAGTTTATTTGTAGTCCCTTCTTGTCACTCTCCACTGCTACCTTCTGTATGAGATCTTGCAGTTTCCTTTCCGTGTCTGCAATCAGTACTGTATCGTCCGCGTATCTTATGTTGTTCAGGTTGTGGCCTCCAATAACAAATCCTGGCGTGTCATCTAGGGTCCTCAAAATATTCTCGCTGTATAGGTTGAACAAATCCAGTGAAAAGACACATCCTTGTCTTACGCCTTTTTCTATCTTTGTGTATCTACTGAGGTCGTTACCTGTCCGTATGCAGGCCGTTTGCTGCCAGTAGAGATTCTTGATTATTCTTATATCTTTGCCGAAAATGTCGAGGTTGCCTATACCAGCTTTAATTATTAGGTCACCCGAGTTTTTTAAAGAAATTATACATTTCAGACTATTTTTAGTATTTATTGCCAAATGAAAATAGAATGACTTATTTGTTATTATTACTTTGCAAAATTTTACACAGCAAGGAAGCAAAAATGAACTCGTGCGAATCACCATAAATTTTCTTCATTCTTTCATTGATGAAGCTGAAATATAGGTAATTAATAAATATTTATAAATTCATTTGATGCACATGTTATTGTGCTGTATTAAAAGAACCATTCTATTTTCATTTACAATTATTCACTTGGCAATAAATATTAAAAAATATTATGAAATATATCATTTTTTTAAAACACTGCTGGGGTGGCCTAATAATTATGGCTGGTAGTGTGTGTGTATATATATATATACACACACACTCCCGGCCATAATTATTAGGCAACCCCAGTTTTTCAAAAGAAATGATGTATTTCATACTATTTTTAGTATTTATTGCCAAGTGGATAATTCTAAATGAAAATAGAATGGTTCTTTTGCTATTATTACTTTGCAAAATTTTACAAGGCCAGGAAGCAAAGATGAACTCATCCGAATCACCCTAAATTTTCTTCATTCTTTCATTGATGAAACTGCAATATAGGTATTTATTAAATATTTATAAATTCATTTAATGCGTATGTTATTGTGCAATATTAACAAAAGAACCATTCTATTTTCATTTACAATTATTCACTTGACAATAAATATTAGAAAATAGTATGAAATACATCATTTTTTTAAAACACTGGTGTGGCCTAATAATTATGGCCGGTAGTGTGTGTGTGTGTGTGTGTGTGTGTGTGTGTGTGTGTGTGTGTGTGTGTATATATATATATATATGAAATCTACAGGCTGCGATGGATAAATTGTCGCTATTTGCCTTGTAAAATTTTGCAAAGTAATAATAACAAAAGAACCATTCTAGTTTCATTTACAACTATTCACTTGGCAATGAATACTAGAAAATAGTATGAAATGCATCATTTTTTTTTTAAACACTGTGGTGGCCTAATAATTATGGCCGGTAGTGTACATACGTATGCATAAACTCTTTCCAACAAATTACCACCACGAACATTTTCTACAACTCTCAATGACCTTAATTTTCTCATTAATTGCGACCCTGTTTTTGTTATTTTTTTTCTTTTAATAAATTTCTATTTTAACATGAAAAATAGGTGGACCTGAAGGAAACTGCCACCACTTTAAATTTGTTGTTATTAATTTTTTTACTTTTTTCAGTGCAGTCATATCGATTATTACATAAAGTTTCCGATTATCAAAAAAAAATTTGGAAAAACTTCAATATTTAAACAATTTTAGGAGGTGCTCAGTTTCTCATACAACATCATAGTAAATTGATCCTCTATTTTGGAACCACTCGCATTGTGGTTGATTTGTTTTGATTTTTTTGGGACGAGTTGTTGCTCTTGTTTTTGTCTTTTTCAAGTTTTCTTCAGTTCTTACGATGGCATCTTCCTCGGAAACACCAAGAATGGCTTTATTCGAAAATTTCGCAAAGAATTCAGTTGTTGAATATGCGCAAGCAAAAAAGTTAATTGCACAAGATCGATTTACTATAAGGTTGTATGAAAAACTGAGCCCCTCCACTCCCCAAAATTGTTTAAATGTTGAAATTTTTACAAATTTTTTTTGTCAATTGGAAAGTTTGGGGTTTAATCGATTAGATTTTATAGAAAAAAAGTAAAACAAAATTGATAATCAACCAATTTACAGGTGGTGGTAATGTCATTGGCGAGTGGTTCCAAAATGGAGGATCAATTTATTATAAGATTGTATGAAAAAATGAACACCACTAAAATTGTTTAAATATTAAAATTTTTCCAAATTTTTTTTGTCAATTGGAAAGTTGAGGGTTTAATTGATAAGACTGGATTGAAAAAAGTAAAAAACAAATGAAAGACAACAAATTTAAAGGTGGTGGTAGTCTCCTTCAGGTCCACCGAAAAATGTATATATTTTGTTCTTCCATTCTTCCACACTCTTCCACTATTTCACACATTCCAACCAGCCGACAACCAACCTTCTGATGAAAACCTTCTGATGATAAACTTGTAAGCTGTAAGGAGTTTGGTTATGTATGACACAAGGCCGAATAAATAAACATTAATCATCTCCCTATAGCTACAATGTCCTTACTTGACTTCAATCACTTTCCTACTGCCATAATATAGCTTCCCTGTGCCGTTTCTGCAAATATTTTCATGGTAATTCTTCTGATGAATTTTTCTCTCTGGTAACTCAACTTCATGAGTTTCAGCGCAGTACTTGATTGGCAGATAGGGTTCATTATCTTGCAGTTGATATTGCTAGATCTAATCATAAGTTAATTGTTAATCATTTCTTCTCTCATATTTTTTGCATGTGGAAATCTCTTTTGTTTTCAAAAATTTAATTTTCTTCCAAAATTTAAATACAATGTCATTCCTTATCGTCTGTCTTTTGTTTTCTTATTTCCTGTTCTTTTATTGTTCTCCCTCCTTAATAATGTTTTCATTTTCTTATATTCTCTAACAATCAGGAGTTTTTTACATTTTAGTGGTTTTATTGTTTAATAACTACAAAAAGAATTTCCCCAAGTGCAATAGTGGCAGTGGAATGCCTTGCTTGGGGTGAAACGATAAAAAAAAAAAAAATTGCCAAATCGGGGAGTGTCTGTTTATGCATGTGCAGTAAGGTTCCCTTTAATTGACTGCCAATCAAAGCTGAAAAACCTGTTTGAAAGATATTCAAAGTTGTTGGATACATCCCAAATGGACCTCGTAATTTTTATCTTTTTTAATCGTATCACCCCGAGCAAGGCGGTAACACCACTGATGTGCAGGGGGCTATGTAATAGTAAAAAGATTGGAAAAGAGAAAGCCAGAAACCACATCTTAAACAGGGAACAAGGGATGAGCCTCTTAATCTGTTCAATAGATGTGGGTGGAGTGTGAACCGGGCGATAGATCTATCTACTCTTCTGAAAGAAAAAGAGAAAAGAACAAAAGGAAGAAATAGATAAATGGGGAGAGAGAGAGAGAGAAAAATGAATATTAGACATAAAATGAGAGAGAGAAAGAAAGAAATAGAGGAAAAACGAAAGAGGGAGAAGGAAAAAATATAGAGAAAAGAGGAGAGAGAGAAATAAGGAAAAGAAAAAAGGAAAAAATAAGAGAAATGGAATATAAAAATAGAAAGACAGAAAGGAAGAAACAGAGATGCAGAAAGAGAAATAGAGGAAGTAAATAAGAAAGAGAAAAAGAGAGGAAAGAGACAAAATAGAGAAAAGATGAGTGATAAAGATGAACACAGAGACTAGAACAAAGAAAGACGGAAAGAAAGAAAACAGAGGAAGGAGAAATAGAGAAAGCAGAAGAGAGTGAAACAAAGAAAAACTGGAAAAGAGCAAGAAATAGAGAAAATATGAGAGGGATAATAGGAAAAAGAAAGAAGATAAAGAATAAAGATAAAGTAAGGAAGGAAATAAAGAAAGGAAGTAAAAGAGGAAAGAGTGAGAGAGAAAGAAAGGGAAATATAGAAAAGATTAAAGAGCGAGAAAAGAAAGAAGAGAAAATAAAATAGAGAAAGAGAGAAAAGAATAATGGGAAGAAATAGATAAATGAAAAGAGAGAGAGAGAAATATTAAAAGGGAGAAAAAGAAAAAAAGAAATTATAGGAGAAAGTGAGTTGATTGAGAGCCAACAAATCAATATTAGACATAAAAATTACCGAATGTTGTCAAAATTGCCACAGCTAATCAGCGAATGAAAGCAAAAACAAAGGACTATTTGACTGAAGAAAACAAAGAAATAGTCTGCTATTTCACTTTAAAAATTTAATAAAAAAAATTAATTAATAAGATCCAGGAATCCAAAGAAGATGCTGCCATATTATCGGTCCTGACCTAGCATCTCAGCTTCAATTACTTTCTCAGTGCTGTAACATTGCTTAACTGTGTCTTTTCTAGAAATACTTTCTTTGTAATTGTTGGTGATGAGCTTTCCACTTTGATACCTAAACTTCACAAATTTAAGTTCAGTACTAAATTGGTGGCAAAATCTCGTCTTACACTTGAAATGGTTTGACGCAACAAAGTTTTACACTGAGTTTTTTTTTTTTTGCACTTCTCACTTGTAGAATTCTCTTTTCATTTTGCTTTTTTTGATCTTCGAAAATTTAAATACAATGTCAATTTTATCTTAAGTTTTATTCTTTCATTGTTCAACCCTGCACAAGAAACACAAACTACAAGAAAACCGAACACATGTTCATCAACAAAAAAGAAAGCTCAAAAATGCTAATTACAGGTCAGGGATACTAAAATCAAGCACGTACAGAAATTTAAATATCTGGAAAGTGTTCTATCAGAGAACAGAAAGTGCGACACTGAAACCTGAAGACATATTGGGGTGGTTAAAGTTACATTCCAAAAGCTAAGCAGAGTATTAAGAGAAAAGAAAAACTTTGTTAGAAACAAATAAAAGAAAAGAGTACTGAACAGTTAAATCTGGGAAGTGTTTTAACAACGGACGGAAAGTGTGACACTGAAATCCGAAGTCGCATTGGGATAGCCAAAGATGCATTTCAAAAGCTAAGCAGAGTATTAAGAGAAAAGAAAAACCTTTTTAGAAACAAAGAAAAGAGTACTGGACTGTCTCATGATATTGGTCAGAATCTATTAGAAGACAGAAAGTACGACACTGAGATCTGAAGACTTATTGGGATGGCCAAAGTTTCACTTCAAAAGCTAAACAGAGTATTAAGAGGCAGGAAAATTCGTTACAAACAAAGAAAAGAGTACTGGACTGTCTCATGATATCTGCCGTCCTGTACGGTAGTGAATGCTGAACAATCTCCTCAAAGAAGAAGAGACTTGAAGCAACAGAAAAATGGTTCTACAGAGGGATGATGAGGATATGATGGGCCGAACGTGTGAAACAACGACAAGTTTTGGAGAGAATGAAAACAAAAAGGAAATTTATACTTAATATCAGGAAGAGGAAGTTGAGATTTCTGGGACACATAATGAGGAAGAAAGGCTTGGAAAATCTGATACTCACAGGACGGATTGTGGGATAGATGAAAGCAGCGTGTAACGTACTTGATGAGCTTGAGCAAATGGGTTGGAGAACAGGTTATGGGAGAAATAACAAAAAGACATAACTTATTAAGAGTTAAAGGAAGATGTGGAGGGACCTGATCACATATGTCTTGAAGGAATACAGCACATAGAAGATGACTTCAGCCCTCAAATTTGGATCCATTGCTTTCACCTGAAGAAGAATCTCTGAATTACTGTAAACGCTCAGTATCTGTGGCCCTGTGCCAAACTAATCCTAGCTTAGTATATTACAACTCTAAAATTTTCAGGATGCCCACAAAACCTTAAATTTGATAACTGTCAATAAATTCCAGAATTTTCAAAGAGGTGATTGTTAAGGAACTTGTCTGTCTGGCTATTACAACTGAATCGTGAGTTCGATCCTCACAAGGTGCTTACAAGTTGTGACAAACCAATGTAAGCTTAGTATATTAAAACTCTGGAATGGTAACCACAAATCTATAGATTTAAATAGCAAGACAGATTTGGTTCTATAGCCTTCATTGGCAACCAGTCTACCGCAGAAAGTAATGGCAACCTACAGCGGGAAAAATCTTCAGTCCAGTCAGTAATGTCTCGAAAGAGACATGATCTAACAAGTGTGTATCACGTATGGCACTTAACTGACTGACAAAAATTTAAATCTGGGAAGTGTTTTATTAGAAGACAGAAAGTGCGACAGTGAGATCTGAAGACATATTGGGATGGCCAAAGTTACACTTCAAAAACTACGTAGAATATTAAGAGACAGGAAAAATCGTTACAAACAAAGAAAAGAGTACTGGACTGTCTCATGATATCTGTCGTCCTGTACGGTAGCGAATGCTGAAAAATCTCCTCAAAGAAGAAGAGACTTGAAGCAACAGAAAAATGGTTCTACAGAGGGATGATGAGGATATCATGGGCCGAACATGTGAAACAACGACGAGTTTTGGAGAGAATGAAAACAAAAGGGAAATTTATACTTAATATCAGGAAGAGGAAGTTGAAATTTCTGGGGCATGCAATGAGGAAGGAGGGTTTGGAGAGTCTGATACTCGCAAGGTGGATAGAGGGAAAGAGAGACAGGGGAAATAGTGCGTGACATACTTGATGGGCTTAAACAAATGGATGACAGAGTAGGGTTTGGGAGAAATAACAGGACAAAACATTAAAAGTAAGAAGAGACAGAAAGATGTGGAGGGCCGTGTAAGAAGACAAGAAATGCCAGGTGGCAGTGTCTTTGTTAGAACAACAGTGATTTCAAGATGATTTATTATGCTGTGAGGTGAAAAAACCAATTTCATACAGAGAGCCATCAACTTTGCTTTCCAATCCAATGTTATCTTCAAAAATTTAAAAGCAGTATCAGTCATGATCGGTCACCTTAAACCCAGTTCTTTTATTGTTCTCTATTCTTAATATTGTTTTTTTACACTCTTCGTGTCTTAGCCGGATTATTGGCTTGCTTGGGGTGAAATTAAGAAATAAATCTCTCACCCTTCTTCTTTTTTTCTTTTTTCCTTCGCTCTCTCTTATCTTTTTCTTCTCTCTCTCTTTTTTTCTTCCCTTTCTCTCATCTTTTATTGGCTTGCTTGGGGTGAAATTAAGAAATAAATCTCTCACCTCTTCTTCTTTTTTTCTTTTTTCCTTCGCTCTCTCTTATCTTTTTCTTCTCTCTCTCTTTTTTTCTTCCCTTTCTCTCATCTTTTATCTTCTTCTCTCACTCTCTCATCTTTTATCTTCTTCTCTCACTCTCTCATCTTTTTTCTTCTTTTTTCTCTCACTCTCATCTTTTTTCTTCTCTCTCTTCTCTCTCATCTTTTTCTCTCATCTCTCTCTCTCTTTTTCTCTCTCTCACTCTCTCTTTTTTCTTCTTCTCTCACTCTTTCATCTTTTTTCTTCTTCTCTCACTCTTTCATCTTTTTTCTTCTTCTCTCTCTTTCATCTTTTTCTTCTTCTCTCTCTTTCATCTTTTTCCTTCTTCTCTCTCTCTTTCATCTTTTCCTTCTTCTCTCTCTCTTTCATCTTTTCCTTCTTCTCTCTCTCTTTCATCTTTTCCTTCTTCTCTCTCTCTTTCATCTTTTCCTTCTTCTCTCTCATCTCTTCTCTCTCTCTCCTCTTTTTCTTTCTGTCTCTTATCTTTTTCTTATCTTTTTCTTCTTCTCTCTCTTATCTTTTTCTTCTCTTTTCTCTCTTTCTCTCTTTTCTCTCTTTCTTCCCTTTTCTCTCTTTTCTCTTTTTCTTCCCTCTCCCATCTTTTTCTTCCCTCTCCCTCTCTCATTTTTTCTTCACTCTCTCTAATCGAATCTTTTTGTCTTCACTTCAGCAGTCTTCCATTTTCTATAACTAAAACTCAGACATTTGAGTAATGTATTATTTCTACTGTTTCACATGTAAATTAATATTTTAATTATAATAAAGTCTTTTTTCTTAACAACATGAAAAAGAAATTTGATTATTCATAAGGTATTTTTGTTTTGTTTTTTTCAGATCCAGTAAGGAAGGCACAACTCTTAAAATCTACACAAAAACAGGGGACAAAGGTCATTTTTTTCTCTTTAATTCAACTTGTTACCTTTTCTGTATCAAAGAAGTAAAGACAAATTAATTTAATAAGATATTTATAAAAGTGGTCTCTGAGGTCAACATAAAGTGGTGAAAATCTGTTTCATGTTTGAATGCAATCTTCAGGTCATATACAGGGTGTTCAGTATTCATCGTTACACTCAGATTAATTTTAATTTTAAAAATTTATAGACCGTTTTGGATGTTACATCATTTATTTACGCTATTTACATTGTTCAGACTGTTGTCCTCATCTTTAACGGAGAATCTGTAATGTGGTCGATCCCGACTTGGCAGCTCGGATACAGTCACTTTCTCACCGGCGCAATGTGGCTTCCCTGTGTCTCTTTTACAAATACTTTCATGGCTTCTGCTCTGACAAACTTAGCCCACTGGTGCCCCCTATGTATAAATTTACTCAAGCCACAAGATTAGCAACTAGGTCTCACCCCTTTTACTGTGAAACCAAATGTAAACGCAACTTCTGTTCTATCAGCCTCTTTTCTTGCACTTCCTGCCTGTGGAATTCCTTTCTGTTTACTTGCTTCCCCGACAGCTACAATCTCCAAGAATTTAAATGTAAAGTCACTAGTCATCTCTTATCTCACTGACTTGCATTCTTTCTCTCATGTTCTTTTCTCTGTCTCATCACACCAGTATTATTTTTCTTCTCATACCCACCTCCTGACACTCCCTATAACCTGTCACTCTTTCTCATAACTTTCCTCCTATGTAACACCCTGTGCACCAGTGGCACTAAACTGCCTTGCTTGGGACGATATGATTATAAAAAAAAAAGAAGTATTCACAACATTTCAGCTGTTGTACACTCCATTTTTCTTCAGGTGATATAGAAATTTCAGATTGAACCCTTTATTTAGTCCATGGGAGCAGCCTTTGAGAATTGAAAAAGAAAGCACTCGACCAGTGGTCGAGAGTGAGGGAAAATTTACTCGCCTGAAAATAATTTTACTGAACCGACTCCATTTTCTTAATAGTCGCCTGACGTAAACATAGCATGAATCACTGACGGAAAACAAAAAATTAAATTTTAATTAAAATTTCAAATGTGTTAGAAAGGATTTAAAAAAATGTTTAAAATACCAAAATTTGATCTTTTCTCTTAATAGTCGCATAAACATTTTGATGATAAAACTTTGTTTTTCTTAACTTTGAGCCCTTTTAACATCGTGCTATTCTTTTTTGGCAATTGAGTGACGATACCTAAATTCGTAGTTTTTTGTTTTTTTTCTTCTGTTTGACTACAACCTTCATCTCATAGATGATAAAAAAATAAAAAATTTGATTTTCTCAACGATTTTCTACAAAATAAATTAGTTGTATAATTTGTTTTTCAGTGTGTGGTTGAAAAAAAAATATGCATATTTTTTTTTCTTTCTTTCAAATGTTCATTTTTACTTTTTGTAAGCAGGGAGGAAATATAGCTATTTTTCCAAATGAATTTCTAAAAATCCATGAGCATCTTTAATCTGGGCAACAGAGACATTTTAGCTCCACTCTGGAAGCGTTAATTAAATGAATGTTTACACTGACCGGGACTATAAAAGTGAGACCAAAGAGTTCAATAATGTCATTGTAGGTCATTCTAAGTAACTTGTGGATCTTCAATGGCATACTTTAGGGTTGTAAAAGGAATTAGATTTCCTTTTTTTATATTTCAAGGAACATGTTTCATTGCGAGATTTTTAATTGATCGCGGGTGAGTAAAGCAATAAACTTTAATCGCCCAATTAAGTTTTTAATTGACTGAGTCGATCGGGCGAGTGAAATCTTAAAGGCTGCATGGGAGTATATCATTCTAGTTTCACATGCCATGCTTTTTTAGGATATCTCGTTTTCAGTTAATTCCTCTTAGTAACTCAATTCGCCAAGTTTTTGTTTACTTCTGCTGTGGCCAGGTATTGAACTCACAACTCTCAAGTCACTCAACCAAGACTTGTATCCACTGATTCATGTATAAGCCTAATGTCTCAGTAATCAATTTTTTAAAAAATAATTTAATTAATAATTTAAAATAATTAAATAATTGAGCCTCTTCACCTGTTCAATAGATGTGGGTGGAGTGTGAACTGGGCGATAATTTAGTCTATCTACTACTACTAAAAAAAACAAAAGGAGAAGATTAGAAAAGAGAAAACCGGAAACTGCATCCTAAACAGGAAACAAGGGATGAGCCTCTTCACCTGTTCAATAGATGTGGGTGGAGTGTGAACCGAAAATAATTTAATTAATAATTTAATTAATTTATTTAATACAACTAACCTATATAATTTTTCATTTCTATTGTTTCATGGGTGAAATGCATAAAAAGTAGGCACTGTAGGCATATTGACACAGTATCATTGTAATGGAAATTGAAAATGCCATTCTCATTTTTCAGGTCGATCTTCCACATTTACAGGTGAGAGACGGTCAAAAGATGATGCCATATTTGATGCATTAGGCTCAACTGATGAACTTTCCTCTGCTATTGGGTGAGTTGAATTTAGTTCACTTTTCTGCATTACCTGAAAGGATTGGATCCTGTCAAGGTTAACCATAGATATTTAAGGTGACAGTTGTTTTCTCATGTTTTCAGTTGAGTTGGAAAGACGATATTGAATTCATTGCTAGGTCAGTTGCTAAGAAAGTTGGTTCGCTGCGTCATGATAATTTTTCTCTTCAGAATCTATCTTACATATTTATAAGTCTCCCATTCATTCATGCTTAGAATATTACTGCCACTTATGGTCTAGTGTTAAGGCTATTTATCCAAGAGCTCTTTGATAAAATTCAAAGAAGAATCAGCAATATTATTGGTCCTGATCTGGCATCTCAGTTTCAGTCACTATCTTACTACCATAAGGTTACTTCATTGTGCTTTTTCTATAAAACCTTTCATGCTAATTGTTTGGATGAGCTCTTCCTTGTGGCACCTAGACTTTATGAATTTAAGCGCAGTACTAGACAGTGCGTTGTGGTGCAGCGGATATCGACTCGGAACGACAAGTCGGGATGCCGACTTCAAATTCCAGTTGAATTGCTTGCATTCACTTATGCACAAATACCCTTGGGAAAGGTATTAATCCGTTTCTTTCCTCCAGTTATGGGTTAGATAACAGGAGAGATTGGGTTCTATAGCCTAGGCTGGCAACCAGTCTACCACAGAAAGCAATGGCAACTTACTGTGAGATAATCTTCTGCCCAGTCAGTCATGTCTCTTTTGGGACATGATCGCCCAAAGCGTGTATCATGTATGGGACTTAACTAACTGACTGAATATAATAGTTGGAAACATAATTAAAACTTTTACTGCGCTTAAAGTGGGGGATCGGTTTTCTATTGTTATAAAGTAATAAACTAATCCCCCACTAATTATACTTAATATAATAATGTAATATAATCTATCTCTTCTCCCTCCTGCTATGAGTCGAATGGCAGGACAGATTGGGGTCTATATCCTTGGCTGGAAACCAGTTTACCGCAAAAAAGTAATGTCAAGTACTGCAGAAAAATCTTCTACCCAGTCAGTCATGTCTCTTACGGGACATGATCACCCAAGCGTGTATCACAGATGGCACTTAACTGACTGACTAGACTGGTATTGAGATTCCATCAATTTACAGTTGTGTTGGCTAAATGTAACCATAAGTTCTATGCTAAGTTTCCTTTCTTGCACCTGTTGCTTGTGGAACTCCCTTCTGGCTCTATGCTTTCCAGCCATTTGATTTTCAAAAATTTAAATGCAGTGTCAGTTACTATCCTACTGTCTTCTTGATTACTCTTCTTTTGTCCTTGTTCCTTTTGTGTCTTAGTGGCTTTACTGCCTTGCTTAGGGTGAACTTGATTAAAAAGAAAAAAGTCATGGTGGAAGGAGTGGCCCAAGTACTTGTTCATTGACACATTATCAGGCATCGTAGCATGCCAACAGCACAAATACCAGGCAAAGTGGATTCATGTCTTTCTCAAGTTTGCAGTTTCTCTTTTCCATGCTAATGACTGTTACATCATCACTCTGTGTGTGTGTGTGCTTATCTATCTATCTATATATATATATATAATTTTGGCAATTTCGTATATACCTGCTTCTTCATTATTATGATTTTGGGTTTTTTTTTTATCTGACAATATCCATAACTAGCAGTACAGCCCAGCGTTGCTCGGGTGTAATGAAAGATTTAAAACTAATCCATAGTCCTGGAGCTCAGACTCTTTGGACGTTGGCATGAAAGACTAAAAAGCAATAGTTGTTTCCAGTTAAAGCAAAACCAAAGACTGAAAGGAAAATGAATGGATGTAAGTCAAATTTTGATTTCCTGGTATCGATATCAAATAAGTTTTTTCGTTATAAACTAAATTTTGAAGGCTAAATAAGTCCTCTGAGTAAATGGTATCATGGCTGAGACTAAGAACTACAATTATACCTACTTAGAGCCAAACCCGAAGCATAAACTAAAATAAAAGATCTGAAAAAAATACAGACATACAGGCTGATAAACAGACACACACACAAACATCTTGCCTTATATATATATATATTATCGATTTTCTGCACTATTGTAAGAACTGCAACCTTGAAACTTCTGAATATTGTTTCTTATGTCTTTGTCTATGAGTGTATCAAATTTGATTAAAATTGGACCACTCCTTCTATAACCCAAATTTTTTGATTAGTGATTTTCGATATTTATCGGGGTATCTCGACACAAAACCTAGCTAAGAACACTCACAGATGCTTATAGTACAACTGTGTAAATTTTCAAGAAAGTCAGTTCAGTCGTTTCGGAGTCCATAGGTAACAGACACACATACACACACGTAGTACTTAGATGGGTGACCACTTGGAAATACCAGGTGCTGTAAATGTAAGGACCAAGAATGGTCTACCGGTCCTCCAGGTTTGGGGGCTGGGCACAGGGCTAACAACCCTGCCCCATAAAAAACAGTTTGTGATGGAAACAGTAACAAAAAGTTGCTGCCCTTCACACCATTGGGTGTAACGGGTGAGGTGTTTGGTGATATGTTGGTAACATTAGTATATGTGAATGACAGCAACAAAATAGATTTCTGTTTAAATGTAGCAAGTATTGCATACACATGTCAAGTGATGGAACAATTTCTTTTTTAAATAAAATATGAGAATCATGTGTGAATGTATGTATATGAGAGAAATCATGTGTGAATGTATGTATATGAGAGGAATCATGTGTGAATGTATGTATATGAGAGGAATCATGTGTGAATGTATGTATATGAGAGGAATCATGTGTGAATGTATGTGTATGAGAGGAATCATGTGTGAATGTATGTATATGAGAGGAATCATGCGTGAATGTATGTGTATGAGAGGAATCATGCGTGAATGTATGTATGTATAGAGAGGAATCATGCGTGAATGTATGTATATGAGAGGAATCATGGGTGAATGTATGTGTATGAGAGGAATCATGCGGGTGAATGTATGTATGTATATGAGAGGAATCATGCGGGTGAATGTATGTATATGAGAGGAATCATGGGTGAATGTATGTGTATGAGAGGAATCATGGGTGAATGTATGTGTATGAGAGGAATCATGGGTGAATGTATGTGTATGAGAGGAATCATGGGTGAATGTATGTGTATGAGAGGAATCATGGGTGAATGTATGTGTATGAGAGGAATCATGGGTGAATGTATGTGTATGAGAGGAATCATGGGTGAATGTATGTGTATGAGAGGAATCATGGGTGAATGTATGTGTATGAGAGGAATCATGTGGGTGAATGTATGTGTATGAGAGGAATCATGTGGGTGAATGTATGTGTATGAGAGGAATCATGTGGGTGAATGTATGTATATGAGAGGAATCATCGGGTGAATGTATGTGTATGAGAGGAATCATCGGGTGAATGTATGTGTATGAGAGGAATCATGCGTGAATGGGTATGTATAATGAGAGTCATGGGTGAATGTATGTGTATGAGAGGAATCATGGGTGAATGTATGTGTATGAGAGGAATCATGGGTGAATGTATGTGTATGAGAGGAATCATGGGTGAATGTATGTGTATGAGAGGAATCATGGGTGAATGTATGTGTATGAGAGGAATCATGCGGGTGAATGTATGTGTATGAGAGGAATCATGCGTGAATGTATACGTGTGTTAAGTGATAAAACAATTTTCTGTTCTAACTAACGTGAAAGAATCATGTATGTGTTTATGTAATTGGATCATAAAACAAAATAAGTTAAAGTATTAAGAAAACTTTTTATGAATAAATAAATTTTGAAGAATAAGATGTTAATGGTTAGAAACTTTCAATGAAAAATATGTGTCAAAATATCATATCTCTATACTACCATAATTGCCCTAATTATTAAGCAACTCAGTTTAAAAAAAAATTATGTATTTCATACTATTTTTAGGATTTATTACCAAGTGGATAATTCTAAATGAAAATAGAATGGTTCTTTTGTTATTATTACTTTGCAAAATTTTACATAGCAAATAGCGACAATTTACTCATCGCACCCTGTAGATTTGCTATATATATATATATATATATATATATATATATATTTATATACACTATCGGCCATAGTTATTATGCCACCCTAGTGTTTTTAAAAGAAATGATGTATTTCATACTATTTTTAATATTTATTGCCAAGTGGATAATTCTAAATGAAAATAGAATGGTTCGTTTGTTATTATTACTTTGCAAAATCTTTTAGCCAGGAAGCCTTTGCTTCAGCCAGCCAATAAAAAGAAGAGACTAGCATGGGGAAGAGAGCACAAAACCTGGACACCAGAACAGTTCATTTGATGCACATGTTATTGTGCAGTATTAAACAAAAGAACCATTCTATTTTCATTTAGAATTATCTACCTGGCAATAAATAGTAAAAATATTATGAAATACATCATTTTAAAAAAAAAGCTGGGGTGGCCTAATAATTATGGCCAGTAGTGTATCTATCAAAATTACTTCTTCTATGTGCCTTGTCCCTTCAGGACGTAGGCAATTATGACCTTCCACGTCTCCCTATCACTGGTGGCTCTGAGCACGCCTTCTCCTGTTACACCATGCAATCCGCGTTCCGTCATCCACATTAGGTCCTTCAAAAGTGTTATCTGTTGCTATCCCCTGTCTCTTTTTCCCTCTACCTGGCCTGTTAGTATCAGGTTCTCCAAGCCTTCCTTCCTCATTGCGTGTCCCAGGAACTTCAGCTATCTCTTCCTGATGCTCAGTATTAATTTCCTTTTCGTTTCCATCATTTCCAAGACCTCATCATTGCTCACATGTTCGATCCAACATAATTAAGTAATAATATATAAATATAAAACATACATATAAAATACTATACAATATCATAACAATATGACAATTAAGCAATATAAATCACATAAAATAAAATAATAGTAAGAAAAATATAGATAATAATAAGGAAAATAGGAAGAAAACAAATTATGGAATATACTTCATATAGAGAAAACAATGTTACAATGCTAAGAATATAAGGAACTATCTTTAAACTATATAATGACTAGCGGTATAGCCCGGCGTTGCTCGGGTGTAATGAAAGCTTTAAAACTAATCCATGGTCCTGGAGCTCAGATTCAGCCAAAAGAATATTTGAAATAATAAAATAATTGCGACAATTTACCAATCGCACACACACACACACATATATATATATATATATATATATATATGCTAGCAGTATAGCCCGGCGTTGCTCGAGTGTAATGAAAGCTTTAAAACTAATCCATGGTCCTGGAGCTCAGACTCTTTGGACGTTGGCACGAAAGACTAAAAATCAATAGTTGTTTCCAATTAAAGCGAAACCGTAAACTGAAAGAAAAATGAATGGATGTAAGTCAAATTTTGGTTTCCTCGTATCGATATCAAATAGGTTTTTTCGACATAAACTGAATTTTGAAGGCTAAATAAATCCGCTGCGTAAATGGTATCATGGCTGAAACTAAGAACTACAATTATACCTACTTAGAGCCAAACCCAAAGCAAAAACTAAAATAAAAGGGCTGAAAAAAAAATACAGACATACAGGAAGATAAACAGACACACACACAAACATCTTGCAGTTTTCTGCACTATTGTAAGAACTGCAATGTTGAAACTTCTGAATATCGTTTCTTATGTCTTTGTCTATGAGTGTATCAAATTTGATTAAAATCGGACCACTTCTTCTTTAACCCGAGTTTTTCAATTATCGATTTTCGATATTTATTGGAGGTACCTCAACACAGAACCAAGCTAAGAACACTCACAGATGCTTATAGTCAGTCAGTTAAGTGCCATACGTGATACACGCTTGGGCGATCATGTCTCGAAAGAGACATGACTGACTGGGCAGAATATTATCCTGCAGTAGGTTGCCATTGCTTTCTGCGGTGGACTGGCTGCCGAACAAGGTTATAGAACCCAGTCTGTCCTGTTATTTAACCCATAACTGGAAGGAAGAGATGGAATAATGGATTGCTCGGGGTGAAACGCTTATAAAAAAAAAAAAATATATATATATATATGTATTTGTAAATTTAAGTTACTTTTTTTCTGTAATATATTAAAAACTAAAATTTATTTGTTTGTAAGCTTAAAATAGGTTCTTATTGAACATATATTATTAAAATACATTTATAAATGAAATACAGAACTGGGAATGGTTATTTGTGGCTTAGTCTAGTGTAAAAAAAAATTTGACTCAAGTCGCCTCTCCTGGAACAAATTACTGACGTAAGGTGAAGTATACCTGTACTATATTAATAACTGAAATTTATTTGTTTGTAAGCCTAAAATAGATTCTTATTGAACATATATCATTAAAAATACAGTATTTTTTTCAGACCTTTAAATTTTAGTTTTTGCTTCGGGTTTGGCTCTAAGTAGGTATAATTGTAGTTCTTAGTCTCAGCCATGATACCATTTACTCAGAGGACTTATTTAGCCTTCAAAATTCAGTTAACGATGAAAAAACTTATTGGATATCGATACCAGGAAATCAAAATTTGACTTACATCCATTCATTTTTCTTTCAGTTTACGGTTTCACTTTAACTGGAAACAACTATTGCTTTTTAGTCTTTAGTGCCAACGTCCAAAGAGTCTGA
Source organism: Ascarosepion bandense (assembly GCA_037127315.1). Lineage (NCBI taxonomy): Eukaryota > Metazoa > Mollusca > Cephalopoda > Sepiida > Sepiidae > Ascarosepion > Ascarosepion bandense. The sequence goes on from JBBBDQ010002378.1 coordinate 403,350, forward strand.
GCTCCAGGACCATGGATTAGTTTTAAAGCTTTCATTACACCCGAGCAACGCCGGGCTATACTGCTAGCATATATATATATATATATATATATATATATATATATATATGCGATTGGTAAATTGTCTCAATCAGTTTATTATTTCAAATATTTTTTGGACTGAGTCTGAGCTCCAGAACCGTGGATTAGTTTTAAAGCTTTCATTACATCCGAGTAACATGGGCTATACTGCTAGTATATATTATTTATTACTTTAGAACATGTACAAACTACTACAAAATTCTACATTTTGTTTCAACATTGAAAGAACAATATCTCATCAGGTAGTTAATAATGATGGTAATAAATGTTTTATTGAAAAATATTTAAAAAAAAAAAGACCACATCCTTTTATTGTTGGAAATCTTTTTGTATGAGATAAAAAGATATTAACCCATTTTAACCCAGTGTCCTCATTTGAGAACAGCATAAAAACTGTAAAAAATAATTGGTATAAATCCTTATATAAAACCATTATTATATATAAGTATTAAGGTCATATTGATTCATCAATAAAATTACCTTCCAAATATTGCCTGGTTGGAAGAAAAATTCTTGTGATTTGTAAATTACTTTAATGTTCTAAAACCTGAGGACGCTGGGTTAAAAAAGAGGGGGCAAAAAGAAAGAGGGTAGAAAAGATGAGAAAATAAGATGACAAATGAAGAAAAGGTAAAGAAAGAGAAAAGGGAAAGATACTGAGGAAATAGAAAGTAAAGAGAAAAATGAGTGAGAAAATATTGAGAGGAAAGAGCCAATGAAAACAGCTAAGAGAGAGAAATTTTAAATTTATGCAGGAAGTGAATTGTAGATAGATATTGATATCAGTTACTTGGTCTCTGAGCTCAAATCTTTTGGCAATAAAAAAATTTAAATGAACATTTGCTACATATATAACAAATATAGCAAATTTTCATTTTTGTTGAATTTGTGCTTACTTATTCTTAATATTGATCCTTTCAAAACATCAAATTAGTTTCTTGATATTGAGATAAAATCCATCAAAGAAAGTGCCGTAGTTTTTGATAACCCAAGTACTTTTGATCTTTTCTAAGATCATTTATAAAAAATTTTATTTTATTTTATTATTTTAAAATTGTCTAGGTTTTGTTAAGCACATTCTTTTGAGAGAACTATATTTTTATGTTGGTCAAACAGTTTGCGTGAAATTTGTTACAGTTGTATATCTTGTTACAGTTGTATATCTTGTTACAGTTGTATATCTTGTTACAGTTGTATATCTTGTTACAGTTGTATATCTTGGGCTCACTGGTTAAAAACTGCCAAAATTTGAAGGATAAATTTCCAGTTTATGGAAGTTATTTTTTCATATATATTGACCTATGAGATACACAGTCACAAAATTTAATAACATCTCAAATGGTGGGGCAGAGGTGAGTCAAAATTTTCTGTATAAATAAGGCTCAGGTCAGTTAATGTGATCAGAAGACATTTCAACAGTAAGGATGAGAAGGCCTTTTCAAAGTGAGCAAAAGGCAGGTCAACATTAAAAAGGCATTGACATCAAGAGAACACTAAGAAGCTTTGTTACTAGCCAACTACAGAAAGATGAGAGAAATTGGAATTCCAGTGAAAATTCTGAGGTTGGACAGCCTAAAACTAAAAGATGTCAGAGAAATTTTCTCAAGAACGAACTGTGTAAAAAGGGACTTTAAAAAAAAATTTACTATGTCCTAGAGATGGCTGTTTGACAACTTGCAATTAGGTCTTTTCATTTTTATTCAAAGGTGGTTGCACTTTTGGGTAGACCTGAAGGAGACTACCACCACCTGTAAATTTGTTGTTTATCATTTTTTTAACTTTTTTCAGTGCAGTCTTACCGATTATTACATAAAGTTTCCGATTATCAAAAAAAAAAAAAATTTGGAAAAATTTCAATTTTTAAACAATTTTAGGGGGTCTTAGTTTCTCATACAACATTATAGTAAATCGATCCTCCATTTTAGAGCCACTCGTGTTGGGGTCGCTTTGTTTTTTGTTTTTTTTTGGGGGGGGGGGCGAGTTGTTGCTCTTGATTTTGTCTTTTTCAAGTTTTCTTCACTTCTTACGATGGCATCTTCCTTGAAAACTCCAAGAATGGCTTTTTTCAAAATTTCGCAATGGATTTTTTTTTTTTTTTTTTTAATCATATCACCCCAAGCAAGGCGATAACGCCACTGATGCGCAGGGGTCTACGTAAGGGTAAAAAGAATGGAAAAGAGAAAGCCGGAAACCGCATCCTAAACCGGAAACAAGGGATGACCCTCTTCACCTGTTCAATAGACGTTGTTGAATATGCGCAAGCTAAAAGGTTAATTGCGCAGGATGAATTAACGTTATATGAAAAACTGAGCCCCCACCTAAAATTGTTTAAACATTGAAATTTTTCCAAATTTTTTTTTCATTCGGAAAGTTTAGGGTATAATCGATAAGATTGCATTGAAAAAAAATGAAAAAAATGAAAAACAAGAAATTTAAAGGCAGTGGTAGTTTCCTTCAGGTCCGCCCACTTTTGTTTTTTATTGATTTACTGTTTTCTCTTTTCATCATTTTTAAAAAGATCTTTTCCTTCTCCCAAGTTTTGATTTTTTTTCCCCATTTTTTGCTGGTGATACTTTGTCATAAGTTGTTATCCTGCCTTGATAAGCGCGCAAAGGAAATTTTGTTCAATTTTTGTTTTGTCCTATTTTTTCCTTCGTATAGTTATTGCACATCTGATTCAAATTTATTGAGAAACTGCCCAAAGATCATGATATTATTTTAGAGTACTTTCAACAGTCTCAAATCTTTCTTCTTTTACATAATTACCTTTCATTATGTGGACGATTCTGGCTCTCCACAACATCCTATCTATTGTTAGTTTTAACAGTGTTTATCCTTTTAGTGATTCTCTTCATCTCTGTTCTGCCTTCCATTTACACAAGCTCACAAGTTTGATAGATTCGACTTAGCGTCTGCATTTTGCGGTCTAGCTCGACGGGAGTTACGCTCAGATGTAGATTTAAATTTTAGAACGCTAACGACACCTTGAAATTTTTTTAGAAAGCCAAAATTAGGGGTAGAAAAATATATATTATCACCCCACAAAGTCAGAAATCAGTGTATGTATTGATTATTATATAGAATCGATCAACCCACTTTCTATTTTCTATATCTGTATATGTTGCCCCTCCCCTCCCATCCTAATCCAATAGAGACATTCTACATTGTTATCTATAACTGTAAAATTGACGAGGGCGGACATTGTGTAAGTATTTGCTATGTAAATGCATGATATGTTTTTTTATTTTTATAATTCCTTAAACTACCCAAGTGAAACCGGGCTAAACTGCTAGTCTGTATCTATAAAAGTGACGAGGGTGGACGTTGTGTAAGTATTTGCTATGTAAATTCATAATATGTTTTATTCTTATTATTCTTTAAACTACCCGAGTGAAACTGGGCTAAACTGCTAGTATAATATAAAAATAATTTTTAGAGAAATGTTTTTCAACCTTTTATTCCTAGTGCCCCATTTTCAGCAGAAATAGAAATTCCACGTAACAGGAAACAAGTTTTATTTAGAAAAGCAGAAAATATAAATGCTGATTAACGACTACAGTGTTCATCTAAAATATTTCTTGAACCTCTGTTGAGAATCACTGATTTAACGTGCGTTATAAGGGAAGCAACTCTTTTAAATTAACATTTTCGTTGCTAGAGTTTATTCCCTTTATTTTCTACTATTACTATTTTCTTGTTTGCTGAAAATATTAGTTGTTCTTTAATCAACGCACACCACAATTTGCTTTATGTAATATTTGCACGCCTTTTTACTTTTTTTATCATTCGTATTTGCCTATTTTTTATGTTTTACAATATAGAAAGAAAAGAGTTTTCTTAATTTACACGTTCAAATTTCTAATTTTTGCCGTCAATTTAAAGTATCGCCCAGTTCACACTCCACCCACGTCTATTGAACAGGTGAAGAGGCTCATCCCTTGTTTCCTGTTTAGGATGTGGTTTCTGGCTTTCTCTTTTCCAATGTTTTTACTCTTACGTAGCCCCCTGCGCATCAGTGGCATTACCGCCTTGCTTGGGGTGATATGATTAAAAAAAAAAAATTGATGTAAAAAAAATTTTGTTGAACATTGAGATTTGAAAATCATTATAATTATTTTATTGCTTTATAATAGATTATTATTTGGTATAGATAGTCGATCTGTAATCTGTTTGTTTATTTGCTTTTTTCATAACTTTTGTTGCCCAAAAAAGGCATGTTGAAAAAATTAAAGTTAAATTTAAAATTTCAGCATTCCCCTCTCCTTCATGCGTGTATGTAAATACATCGATGTAAGCATCACTTTAGTCTGATAAATTCCTAAAGAAGGAAACATATAAGAAAAACTATTTTTCATTTTGAGATATATGTATATCCTTTTCCTTAATTCCCTTAAAATTAAAGCCAACGAGAACCCTTGATAAGAGTTGGCCGAAAGGTCCCTCGGGTTTAAATAATATAACGTTTGTTCTTTTGCCCAGTAGAAGTTTTATATAAATGCCTATCTAGATGACTCACTAGATAGATATATATACATATCTATCTATTTGTCATCTACATACAAGCCTGTTTCGCCGTATCACAGCTCATAAGTGTGGTTAGACATCTATATGCTTCTGGCCAGGATTGAAACTCGACTGATTTGGTATCAGTCGGAATCTCTACCCCCTAATCCATAGGTGCATAGAATGAGAGAGGGGAAATTTTAGTGTGTTATATATAAGGGGTGTATACACGTGCCAGTCTTCAAGAGAACTCAATTCATTGCTGAAGAGTAATGCGTAAACCGCAGAAGTTGTCACTGTTTTTAAAATTTTCCTCTCCAGAGAGCTCAATCCTAACAAGAGCATTACCACACACAAAATTACAAGAGATTATAACATTTTCATACATGGTTGTATAAACACAAGAGGTATTTTTTAGTATGGTTACACTTAAAACACCTCTTAGGTTCATACAACCATGGATGAAAATGTTATAATTTCTTGTAATTTTAAAAATTGCATATTCAAAAATTCCCTGCCATATGAGCTTTCAAAAAAAAGCACCGTTATGCGAGCATTCTTAAAAAAAAAAATAGTAAAATCAGTTATTGAAAATTGCCTGAAGACACGACTCATGGTAGCGACCTCAGATTGCGTAATAACTTATTTACAAATGGTAAATATTCCAAAGTTTTACAATATGATTGTATTGAACACTTTTTAATACAAATGTGCACTGGTCTAATTTTATTGTGACCAGAAACTAAGTAATTAAACAATCAATATATATATATATATATATATAATGATTTGGAAGACTGTGTTAGGTCAAATTCACTGACCTTTAGTGGATTACTGCTAGAAATTTATTTGGGCAAGTAGACTTTGCAATAGAGTGCTCAATATTAAGGATGGGACATTAATAGAATTAATATGAAAAGTTATCACTTACCTGTAGTCAGCCCAGCTATCCCAACTTCCAGTTTTATTGACAAATATTATTCTGAGCCTGATGACAATCAGTCAAGAGATGACTTATATAATGATTTAATTACTTAGTCTTTGGTACTAATTAAATTAGATCAGAACAAAGTTGTATTAAAAGCTATTCAATACAATTATATTGTAGAGCTTTTGAATGTTTTTCATTTGTAAACGAGTTATTACGCAACCCAGGTTTCTACCTTTTGACATTTTCAGGCAATTTACAAAAACTGGTTTTACCATTTTTTTTTAAGAACATTCACATAACAGGGATTTTTTTTCAAAATTAGGAGAAGTTAGAACGTTTTTATCTATGATTGTATGATCCCAATAGGTATTTGTTGGTATACCTGTTTGATTGAATAACTTATTTTTATTTTAATCCTCTCATATTCACAAATTAATTTCACATTGCAATTAAAAATATTAGGGAAGCTGCTATAGTTTTATTCACGCTCCACCCACGTATATTGAACAGGTGTAGAGGCTCATCCCTTGTTCCCTGTTTAGGATGTGGTTTCCGGCTTTCTCTTTTCCAATCTTTTCACTTTTCTTTTCTTTTGTATTTTTTTTTTTTTCAATTGGAGTAGATAGACTAAACTATCGCCCAGTTCACACTCTACTTGCGTCTATTGAACAGGTGAAGAGGCTCATCCCTTGTTCCCTGTTTAGGATGTGGTTTCCGGTTTTCTCTTTTTCAATCTATTCACTCTTACGTAGCCCCCTGCACACCAGTAGCCTTACCGCCTTGCTTGGGGTGATGTGACAAAAAAAAAAAAATACTTTCATTCACAGCCAAGATCATCTTCAGGGGTAAATTGCTATGACAAAAATTAATGTATTTGACAGTAATGTGTTTTTTTGTATGTGCACGGAATGCCCTCTGTTAATTTAAAATTGACCGCTATGTCTATCAATGGTGTGGTTGGAAAAATTATTGTTGACTAATGTTTGATTTATTTCTTTTAGTTTGCTCAAAAATATTTTTTGGGAGGAGGAATTTTGGAATTTCTATTTAATATCACAGCAATTTTATATCTTTCGGGGCTTTGGCTGTCTTGATTTAGAAGACAAACTCATGTTAGTGGATTTTTTTTATGGGTAAGTGGTAAATTCTTTGGTTTTTAGTTCTATCTTAATGTTAAGAAATGGGGATTTACTATTAACCATGAGTTCATGTGTGAATTTTAGCATTAGATTTTTTTTTTTTTTTTTTTTCAAAAGTTGATCTTAAATTTAGAATTTCATCCTTATTTTTTATGAAATCAAAAATGTCAACACACCGTGTGTAGATTTCTGGCTTATCAGTTGTTTTAAACACTTTGTTTTCAATATTCTTCTTCTTCATGTGCCTACACGGACATAGGCGATCATGGACTTTCACTTTCCCCTGTCTCTTTTCTTCTTGGTATCTTTTCAAAATCCTGCTCCCTTTACCCAGAATGCCATTCTTCTGGACAAGGGATGTGACAAAACCCTTATTTTTCATCCCTCCAGTCAAAGGGAAATCAGTCAGTTAAGTGCCATACATGATACACGCTTGGGCAATCATGTCTCAAGAGAGACTTGACTGACTGGGCAGATTATCCCGCAGTAGGTTGCCATTGCTTTCTGCGGTAGACTGGTTGCCGACCAAGGCTATAGAACCCAATCTGTCCTGTTATTTGACTCATAGCTAGAAGGGGAAGAGCTGTATTATATGTAGTAATTAGTGGGGTATCAGTTTATTACTTCATAAAAATATAAGACTGATCCCCCACTTTATACCCAGTAGAAGTTTTAATTATATTTCTATTACATTCAGTCAGTCAGTTAAGTGCCATACGTAATACACGCTTTAGGCGATCATGTCTCGAAAGAAACACAACTGACTGGGCAGAAGATTATCCCACAGTAGGTTGCCATTGTTTTCTGCGGTAGACTGGTTGCCGACCAAGGCTATAGAACCCAGTGTGTCCTGCTATTTAACCCATAACTGGAAGGAAGAGACGGATTAATACCTTTCCCAATGGTATTTGCGTGTAAGTGAATACAATGGATTCAACTGGAATTCGAACTTGGCTCCCCGGCTTCTCGTTCCGAGCCGATATCCACTGTACAATGCACATCCGCCTACTCCAAAGTAGGAATAATGCACATCCGCCTACTCCAAAGGGAAATAACTTTTCTTAAATATTTTTTGTCAGGGCAAACTGGGTCATTGAGATGACGTTTAGTAGTTGTGACTTCTGTTGTACTCATTGTATTTCTTGGTTATTCAGGTATTTTTGAATTTCAGTTTTAAGATACTGTATCTTCTGTTTGACTATTGTTAGTTGTCGTTCTACTAGGTTTTTTTCAGAATGTGCTTGTGTTGTCTTTGTTGCTGGCAACCGGGTCAGGTTATTTAATTCCTGTATTTAGTGGCATATGAGACATATGGGTGTCTAAGACACACCCCAATTTCAGTAAGGTAAAAAAAAATTAGTAAAATTATTAGTAAATGGTACAGAATGGGTTATATTTATGAAGTCCAATTTTGGTTAAACAGGTCATGATTCCAATTAAATGAAAAATAATAGGAAGAGATGAACACAAGCCTATAAAAACTTTATTATATCTGAAGGTAAGAAAGCAAAATAAAAATCAAGCATATGGCATGACGCAGAGGAATTTTAAAAGATATTTTTAGTAAAACAAAAGTGTGCCTTATATGCCATCATTTATGGTAATATGTGCGTTTTGTTGCAGTGGATATTGACTCGGAACGACAAATCAGGGTGCCAAGTTCGAATTCCAGTTAAATGTCTTGCATTCACTTATGCACAAATACCTTTGGGAAAGGTATTATTCGTCTCTTCCCTCCAGTTATAGGTTAAATAACAGGACATATTGGGTTTTATATCCTTGGCTGGCAACCAGTCTACTGCATAAATTAATGGCAACCTACTGCAGGATAATCTTCTGCCTAGTCAGTCATGTCTCTTTCGAGACATGATTGCCCAATCGTGTATCATGTATGGTACTTAACTAACTGATTTGGATAAAAGAATTGAATAGCAGAACAAATTAAGTTCTATAGCCTTTGTTGGCAACCAGTCTGCTGCAGAAATTAATGGCAACCTAATGCAGGAAAAACTGCTGCCCAGTCAGCCATGTCTCTTACGAGACATGATCACCCAAGCGTGTGTCACGTATGGCACTTAACTGACTGACTGAATATAATAGTTGGAAACATAATTAAAACGTCTACTGGGCATAAAGTGGGTGATCGGTTTCATATTGTTATAAAGTAATAAACTGATCCCCCACTAATTATACTTAATATAATAATGTAATATAATCTATCTCTTCTCCCTCAAGCTATGGGCTAAATAACAGGACAGATTGGGTTCTATAGCTTTGGCTGGCAACCTATCTACCGCAGAAAGTAATGGTAACCTTCTGCGGGATGTCCAGTCAGTTATGTCTCTTTTGAGACATGATCACCCAAAGTGTGTATCACGTATGGCACTTAACTGACTGATATTTGGGTAGCAACCTTTCTTTCGAGCATCTTTTACTGAATATGGCTGACAAAAAATATTTAATTTTAAAGTTTTTTCTGGCATCCTAACATTTTTCCATTTTGTTTGAAATAAGGAATATAAAAAGGATAAGGATCTGAGAATGACTATTAATTTTTTTTGTGTCTGTATCATATGTGACACTTCCGTCCTGTCAGTGACTTACATACCGTTCCACATGTTGCCCAACCCTGAGAATCTTGAGAGACAGCAACAGGAAACCATTTGCTGAACATTTCACTGTTTTCTTTCATCTCTTCACCTGACTTGAAAACAGATTTGAAAATTTCTCGTACCACTCTGGCACAAATATCTCCAGTTTTTTCTGTCAAGGTCAACTCGCTTAAAGTTAGTATGAGACACATTGACCCCTGCTGTCCAACAGTCCTTTGTCCACTGTCAAACTGGCTATACATGAGGACCTTAAGTATTTTTGTTACCACTCATCTTTGCTACATCACCAGCCCAGTGAAGTTATGGCTGCATCAGGAAAGTCTTAATTCCAATAACGTCTCAGTAAACTTTTTTTAGCAGTGCTCATATTGCAATCTTTGAAGCTAATGATTTTCTCTAGCACTGGTTCCCATATTGTATTTGTTTCTATAGTTGGCCGGCTTAGGAAATTTTTGTGACCGGCCATATGTGCCGATTTCTTAAGTTTACATTTGATTACATGAGTCCTAAAAATTCATACACTGATGTCCTCAAGGACACATGGCCCAGTGGATATAAGCGTTGGTTAGTTCCAGTGACTTGACTTGTGAGTTCAATACCTGGCTACAGCAATAACGAAAATAAATAAAGCAAGTTGAAATAAAGGGAGGTAACTGTATGACATTGTACATGGAAGGAGAAAGATATATCCCCGTGATTAAAATAAAGGGTTCCATTTGAAATTCCTAGCAACTAAAGAAGGTTGAAGCGTACAACGACCGAAGGTTGTAAACATGATAATAAAGAGGATGACAATAATGTAAATACTACCTCATCTGAGAAATACATATATATATATATATATATATATATATTTGAATTTTTATTTGTTTAACATTATTTTTTAACGGATACTCGTATTTGAGATTTTGAAAGAGAGCTTTTCAAATGATTTCAGCCAGTGGAAATTATAATGTACTATTTAAATATATATATATATATATATATATATATATATATATTGTGTGTATTTTGGCAGCATTGTTTCATTAATACAGGTTTCGTTGAATAATATAGACAAGTTTTGTCTATTTATTTTGTGTAGGATCCGTTCGTATCGTTTGATAAGCTTGATAGTGTTATCGTTAAAAGATGACAAAAAATCGCAGTAATTGTTGATTTTTTTTTTTATCGGGTCTGAGCTTTCGGCTTACATAAGCCATTATCAAAGAATGAACATTTAATATACAGTGAACATAGAATTATTAACAGAGTGGAATTAAACAAAGAAAATTAAACAAAAGATACAAGTCCATTTTTAACATGGCGGATGGCCGCAGACAGTGACAAAATGGTGGTAGTATGGCTCTTGGTCACATGAGGGTATAGTGGCATGAGGGGATTGGTCTGCGAGCTACTACTGCTATGGGTAGAGGGAGTAAGCGTAGTAACTATGACCTCTCCCGTCGATTACAGGCATTGGAGTATGTTAGTAGAGATGTCGAAATTTATTTTATTTAAGCTAGGTTTAAGCTGTTTGATGTAGATAGCTTCTAGAATTTTGAGTTTTCGTTTATTATTTTCTTGTCTAAGTATACATGTATTTTCAACAAACATTTTTCTGAGAAGTGTGTGTTGATAGCCATGGTGTTTTAAATGTTGGAATATGTTTGAATTGTCATTTAAGTGTAATGTAAGCCGCTGCGAGAGTGATTTTGTAGTATGTCCAATGTAGACATTATTTAGTTTGTTAGAGATACATTCTCGAAAGGGGCATTTGAATTTATAAACTACATTGTTTTTTTGCACTATCAAGCTTATCAGATTATACGAAAGGATCTTACACAAAATAGACAAAACTCGTCTGTATTATTCAACAAAACCTGTATTTATTTATATATATATATATATATATATATAATCAGAATTTCCACTCGAATATGTCAGCTAGTTTCATAAATTTACGTATAATCCATTATATATATCAAATTAAATAAATTGCAAACATTGTGTCTGCAGATTTTTAATAAAATCCGTTCATACTCATTTATATTTTTTTACGTATTATATTTGAAAGATGTCAGAAATGAGCTGTAATGTTGACAGATGTTATCATTCAATTCTCAAGGTACCCAAGCACTTTCAATCTGGGTAAAGATACTTGACACCTTACCTTCCCTTTCTCTCTTCGTAACACTTCATTCTGTCAGTAGTAAACTCTGTTTTCTTTTTGAATGCAAAAACTGTATATTTGTAAATATTTTTATTTAATGTTTTTGTAATTTAAATATTTGTATGTGATTTTTATCTCTGAGTTTTGGTCAATCATTTTTTTTTTTCTTCTGTTACACTTAACATGCAACAGTTGTTATAATACAACCAATACACAAACCTATTCCACATACTCTCTACAGACTTTTGGCCCAACCTGTATGTTCATAAGTAATCTACATATCAGTTGCTTTTCTCCTCTCTTGCATTAACAACAACTCTCAAACAAGCTGTCTATCTTTTTCATATTTCTTGACAATTCTGCCACCCAAATCTAAAATTTGTTGCAATATTTTCATTGAATTTCTACCTCTTTACAGCTTAGCGGCAGCATTTTGTCATGAGAAAGGGCATACATTTGATGGGAGACTCCAAAAGGTAAGTACAAAGAAAAATTGCCCATCTTAAGTAACCTTTATTTTTCTCCATTCGCCCACACTGCATCCAGCGTCAATGTCCGGCCAACAAGCACTAGATCCTTGATTCTCTCCGCATGAACTGCATTCTTGATCACTGCTTTCTTTGAAATGACTTACACACTTAATCTGTCTACCCCTCACACACACGCACACACTACAACGATAAACTGCATCTTACAACAAGGCCACTGATTGAGAGGTTGTGAGGAGCATGGAACCACCTCTTAATTGCTATTGTTCGCAGGTCCACCCTGACTTGGCGTGGTGGATCTGTTAGGGTCCCAGGTATGGGCAAACTGGGGTCAAAACACTATGAAAGTATAAAAATAGACTTTTATATTAAAAATTCCAGGAATACATTTTTGAATTAGAAAATATTTCCAGCAATACATTTTTGAAGAAAAAAGATACAACTTTCTTACTATAACCCAACATATATAAAGAGACACTCGAAACCCATCTTTTTGGCTTTAGATAACCCACAGAGGTTGATGTGCCGTTAAGCAAAATTCACTCGCACACCACACCTTTGATTCCTCTCGACGTGCACTGACATCTTGGTCCCTGCATTAGATTCATGATTTTCCTGACTCACACTAATGTTGTACTATCTTTTTGTTAGTCTCTCGGCTGCCACACACATTAAATCTGTAATACATCTTCACCCAGTTAACCCTTTATGTCTAAAAGTAGTTGTACTATATAGATTCTATCAAATCTTAATTTCATTAGTTGAATCGTAAGAGTCCGTTATCTGAGGAATAGGCGCGTTTCACCATAACATTAATATAGGAGGGAGAGTCCGTTATCTGAGGAATAGGCGCGTTTCACCATAACATTAATATAGGAGGGAGAGTCCGTTATCTGAGGAATAGGCGCGTTTCACCATAACATTAATATAGGAGGGAGAGTCCGTTATCTGAGGAATAGGCGCGTTTCACCATAACATTAATATAGGAGGGAGAGTCCGTTATCTGAGGAATAGGCGCGTTTCACCATAGCATTAATATAGGAGCGAGAGTCCATTATCTGAGGAATAGGCGCGTTTCACCATAACAAGGAGTGATAACAATAGAAGAATAATTAGGAAGACAGTAGATGCCGATTGACGTTGCATTTAAATTCTTGAAGATCAAACCCTGACTGAAAAACAAAAAGCTGAAAGAAGAAAACATTATATAGCGCTTTCTTGCACTTCCCACCTGTGGAATTCCCTTCCATATACTTGCTTCTCCGACAACTACAATCTCCAGGAATTTAAATGTAAGGTCAATAGACATCTTCTATCTCACTAACTCGCATCCATTCTGTCAAGCTCTTTTTCCATCTACTCCACCCCCATCCTCGGTATCCTCATCCATCTATTACCCTCTTGACATTTTCTATAACTGATCCCTCTTTCTCGTCACTTTACCCTATGTAACCCCCTGCACAACAGTGGCAGTAGAATGCCTTCCTTGGAGTGAGATGATTTTAAAAAAAAAAAAAGATACATACTGCCTGGCCCACCGATTGAACTCACAATTACTATGTCACCAAATTTATGAGTCAACACTTTAATACACTTTTCTCTGGAGAGCTTGTAGCTTTGAACCTAACCTGCCTGCTGATCAGTGCTGTTGCTGCTACTTGCTCTGCTTGATTTCACTTAAGGCTTTTCTCTTTTTCTTACGGCTTGTGCTGTCATTTGTCTTTTTTAATTAGCATATCACCTTATTTCTATACAATGCCTACTAAAGAAGTCCTCATAACCGAGCACATAGACTGAATTTGGTGACATAGTAATTGTGGGTTCAATCTCTGTGCTGGGTTGGGTGTATTTAGACTCCAAGGAAACAGGGCTAGCAATAACTAAGCTATCCTAAAAGTTGTTGCATTTGGGTTAATAGCAGGACAGATTGGGTTCTATAGCCTTGGCTGGCAATCAGTCTACCTCAGAAAGTAATGGCAAGTCCGCAGGAAAATCTTCTGCCCAGTCAGTTATATCTCTTTCATGACATGATTGCTCAAGCTGTCCTGCTATTTAATCCATAGTTGGAGGGAGAAGAGATGGATTATTACCTTTCTTAAGGGTATTTGCGCATAAGTGAATACAACGAATTCAACTGGAATTCGAACTCGGCTCTCCGATTTCTTTTTTTGAACTGACATCCACTGCACCACAATGCCAGTTTTGTCAGTCAGTCAGTTAAATGCTATACAGGAACCCACTTGGGCGATCATGTCTAAAAGAGACATGACTGACTGGGCAGAAGATTATTCCGTATTAGGTTGCCATTGCTTTCTGTGGTAGACTGGTTGCCAGCCAAGGCCATAGAACCCACTCTTTTCTATTATTTAACCCATAACTGGGAGAAAGAGACAGATTAATACCTTTCCCAAGGGTATTAATGTGTAAATGAATGCAAGGAATTCAACTGGAATTCGAACTCGGCACCCCAATTTGTCATTCTGAGTCAATATCCACTGCACCACAATGCGCATCTTTATCAGTATGGTTAGACATCCGATTGCCTTCACCCAGGATTGAAACCCAAATAAATTAGCGTCAGTTGGCGATTCTACCCCTGAGCTATGGGTGCTCGGTAGAAGAAGGCAGACTTTTAGTGTATGATGTATCATACGCCAGTAGTTTGAGTGCTCTAATTCATTACTGAATGAGCGGTGTGTAGATGCTAGAGTAGCGACTGTTTTTTCAAATTCTACCATTCTTTCAGAGTGCTCAATCAGTGTGTGAGAGCTTAAATAGTCATTTGTAGACTGATCTGTTTCGCTGTATCATAGCTCATCAGTACGGTTAGACATCCGATTGATTTTACCCAGGATTGAAACCCAAACAAATTGGTGTCAGTTGGCGATTCTACCTCTGAGCTATGGGCGCTCGGTAGAAGGAGGCAGACTTCTAGCGTATGATGTATATATACACAAGGACCCATACAACAGCAAAAGAGAAAGAAACTGACAGCAAAAGAGAGGTGGGTCGAAAAACCAGCCTATGCAAAATTTTGGATGAAAAACTCAATATTAAAATTTGAAATTCAACATTTATCCATTTCAGCTAGAAACTATTATGAGAAAAAAAGAAAAAAAAATGAAATTCTAAAAGGGAAAGATGAAACATGACAAAAATTGAATATAGATAAATGGCAACAAAGATGCTGTAAATACTACCTCATCTCAGAAATATAAGAAATGGCAACAAAGATGAGGACAATAGTCTGAATAATGTAAATACTGTAAATACTACCTCATCTCAGAAATATAGACAAATAGAATGATCTATTATTAAACGCCGTAAAAATGGCAACAAAGATGAGGACAATAGTCCAAATAATGTAAATACTGTAAATACTACTTCATCTCAGAAATATAGACAAATAGAATGATCTATTATTAAACGTCGTATAAATGGCAACAAAGATGAGGACAATTGTCTGAATAATGTAAATACTGTAAATACTACCTCATCTCAGAAATATAGACAAATAGAATGATCTATTATTAAGCATCGTACAAATTGCAGTAAAGATGATGACAATAGTCCGAATAATGTAAATACTGTAAATACTACCTCATCTCGGAAATGTAGACAAATAGAATGATCTATTATTAAACGCCGTACAAATGGCAACAAAGATGAGGACAATAGTCCGAATAATGTAAATACTGTAAATACTACCTCATCTCAGAAATATAGACAAACATGAAAATAACAAACATGCTTTTCTCAGAGAGAGAATTTTATGATGCTAAGTTGTTCTTAAGATATATATATATTTACATGGGACCCGCATAGAGAGAATATAACATGTATCTATGCAGCAAGTAGAGTGAAAGAACAAAACAAAAAGGTTTTCTACAAATATTTTCATGGCTTCTGCTCCGATGAACTTAGCTCACTGGTGACCCCTGTATATCAATTTACTCAAGCCACAAGATTAGCAACTAGGTTCCAGACTTTTACTGTGAAACCAATAAACTGTAAATGCAAATTCTACTCCAGCCTCTTTTTTTCTTGCACTTCCCGCTTGTGGAATTCCTTTCTATTTACTTGTTTTTCCAACAGCTATAATCACCAAGAATTTAAATGTAAAGTCAATAGTCATCTCTTATCTCACTAACCTGCATCCTCTCTTTCATGCTCCTTTCTCTGTTCACTCCACTCTCACCAGTATTCCCATCATTCTCTTATCCACTTCCTGACACCCCCTATAACCTATCACTCTTTCTCATAACTTTCCTCCTATGTATCCCCCTGCAAAATAGTGGCAGTAAAATGCCTTGCTTGGGGCAATATGATTATAAAAAAAAAAAATTCCATACTATTATAATGTGGATATAAAGTGGGGGATCAATTCTACATTACAATCAATATATAAAATCAATAGTCATCTCCTATCCCACTAACCTGCATCCTCTCTCTTATGCTCTTTTCTCCGTCCACTCCACTCTCATCAGTATTTTCATCCTTCTCTTATTTACTTCCTGACACCCCCTATAACCTGTCACTCTTTCTCATAACTTTCCTCCGATGTATCCCCCTGCAAAACAGTGACAGTAAAATGCCTTGCTTGAGGTGATATGATTGTTAAAAAAAACAAAAACATATAATATGGAGATTCTTCTGTGTTTCTAGAGAAGCCATGTTTAGGACTCCAGCTGAATCCATTTGTGTTTCAAGTAAAAAGAAGAAACAGCGAGTCTTGGGTTAATTAAAATTGGAAAGATATATTTCTAAAGAAAAAAAGTGCCATGTGCTTCTAAGCTGTATCATGTGCTGGAGGAGGCAGTTTTAGCCCAGGCTTAAAAAGCTACAGCTTTTTAAACCAGCTGACTATAAGACTGACCACTTTTGTCATTGTATGAAGTGATGTAAGCAGCTATCATGTGACCCATATGACTTCATCTCCACCAAACGGAGATAATTGCCTTTTGTATCCCTACACTTAGTTCCATGAATTTGGACATTTACAACTTAAAGTCTGCCAGGCCAGGTACGCGGAGGTGAATCATCTCCGTTGCCTTTGTATTCTCTTAGTAAAAATAAAGTTTCATTCAGACAGGTTCTTCCCAAGAACAGACTCCCAAGAGGATGCTCCTCCAATCACTACAATCTTGATCTCTTCATGTCCAGGGTTAACTCTTATTTTTTCTACATATTCTCATAGATTTCACTTATTTTCTTTTATAATCATCCAACAACCTTATTCATTATTATTCTACCTTTAGTGGCTCTTGGGCCTTGTTTTGGGTGAAAAATTTGTAAAAAAAGTAAAAAAAAGTGAATTGAAAAATCATTTCAAGATATATCATGCTGAAACCAAATTCCTCCTAATTCCTTTCATGTCTGTATTCTTTGTAGGTTCAATGTGTTCTCCAAGATATTGGTTCTAATATTGCAACACCAAAGTCAAGTGCCAAGGAAAAGCAATTAAGTAAGTGAATTTCTAAATTAATCTACAGATTGAATTAAAGATGCTAAATTTGATACTGACATCTGTTTCTTTTACAGAAATTCTAACCAACGTCAGTGGAATGAGTTATTTAAACTGATACCTTCATCTTAATCATAACAGTCATACCATTCTAACTGTTATACTTTACTGTTGTCTTCAGAGGACTGTCATATTGGGAAACTTTCTGGGAATTTTTTAACCAAATCTTTTATTCATTCTACAGAATCCTTCTCATTCCGTTGTACCAAACTACTGCCAGTCACAGTGAACGAATGTCCTCTCCGAGAGGTACCCTGCCTTGAGAGACTCTTAAGCCTCAAACTCACACCTGACTTCAAGTGAAGCTCATACATAGATCCATTGCTGAAGATGCAGGTAAAAATGGTTGGCTCTCTGTACCACACCAGGAAGCACTGTAGGGACCTCAGTTATGTTTATCAAATTAGCCTTGTGCCAAATGTAACCGAAGTCCCCACAATTAAAAATTTTCAGAAGGTTGGAAAAAATAAAAATGTCTCATTTGTATAAATAAATGAAAATTCATTTATCGAACAGCATAGCATCAAATTATAGGTATGAAATTATTAATCTGTGAAATTGTTTTAAGAGAAAGAGGAGTAAAGAAATAAGAAATTGTTTTATTGAAATTTGATTTGTGCAGAAAAAAATAAGCGTATGTTTTGCTGTGTGTGTCAACAAAGTAGTAGTAACGTCTTTGTTCCTCTCTTTCTTTTTGTGTGGATGGTGAGTAGGTGAAGAGGAAGATAAAGAAAGTAGCACGAGAGAGAAAGTGAGAACCTGTGAATACGAGTTGCTGGGACAGTTCTCCCCAGTCGGCAGGTGACAGTTTTTGCTACATTGTGACTGGTGTTGACTCTGTTTCCTTCTCCCTCGTCTATGTTTGATTCAACTTTCTTTCACTATTTATATTAAAAACTGATTTAACATCAGCTTGTTACTTTCTCTCAGTTTGTAAATCACTCTCTTTTCATTGGTTTATAAAAATTTCACACAGGCTCATGAAATTTGCCTAAGTCTTTTTTTCTTCTTCATCATGGAATCAGTCTATTTTTTTTGTTGGTTAAAAAATAAATTATGCACTGGCTTGTGAATTTGAAAGCAGGAAAGAAGAGTTATTTTTATTTCGTATTCACTATGATACCTGACTTTTTATGCTATCTTCTATATTTACAAGAGCTTGTTCAGTTCAAAAATCGAGTACTGTTGTCATATTTGGACAGTATCTTGATAGTTTCAAATTGTCTCTGAGTTTTTATGGGTGACAAATTGTTTTCCAGTCTCCAGCCTCTCTCTCACAGGTGGGATGTGTGTGAGCTGCTCATTGCTCCATCACTAATATCATGAAAAGTGCTCAGATAAACTACATTACTTGGTTCTCCCAGGTCTGACCTTCAGGGCTACGCCTTGCCATGTCACATTGTTACAAATCACCCACATTCTATCAGTGAGGGGTACGTTCCACTCAAACAGTTTTGGTTCTACCAGGTCTAGCCACCTAGTTCTACTCTCGCAGTTTTAGTCTGTAAACCACTGCTCTGTAGAACAGGTTCTCAAGAAGATGTTTTCTCAATCACTACAATCTTAACATGGTCAAGTATAGAGTAAACCATAGTATTCCTCACTTGTCTGCTTAAATTGCCCCTTAACATAAACATCTACCTTAGCTGGCCCTTAGGCCTTGTACAGGGTGAATTTTTCCTTTCATTAACTTACACACAAATACCCTTGGGAAAGGTATTAATCCAGCTCTTCCCTCCAGTTATGGGTTAAATAACAGGACAGATTGGGTTCTATCGCCTTGGCTGGCAACCAGTCTACCACAGAAAGCAATGGCAACCTACTGCGGGATAATCTTCTGCCCAGTCAGTCATATCTCAAAAGAGACATGATCTCCCAAAGCATGTATTACATATAGCACTTATCTGACTGACTAAATATAATAATTGGAAACAATTAAAACTTATACTGTTTATAAAGTGGGGGGTCTGTTTTCTATTGTTATAAAGTAATAAACTGATCCCCCACTAATTATACTTCAAATAATAATGTAATATAATCTATTTATTCTCCTTTCTGCTATGAGTTAAATAATAGTACAGATTGGATTCTATAACCTTAGCCAGCAACCAATCTACCACAGAAAGCAATGGCAACCTACTGTGGGATAATCTTCTGCCCAGTCAGTCATCTCAAAAGAGACATGATCTCCCAAAGTGTGTATCATGTATGGCACTTAACTGACTGACTGAATGTAATAGAAATATAATTAAAACTTCTACTGGGTATAAAGTGGAGGATCAGTCTTATATTGTTATGAAGTAATAAACTGATCCCCCACTAATTACTACATAATAATATAATACAGCTCTTCCCCTTCTAGCTATGAGTCAAATAACAGGACAGATTGGGTTCTATAGCCTTGGTTGGCAACCAGTCTACCACAAAAAGCAATGGCAACCTACTGTGGGATAATCTTCTGCCCAGTCAGTCATGTCTCAATTTTTATTTTTCAATGATGTTTGTTGTAAAAAGTGATGATTAGAATCTTAGTAAAATTTAAACACAATTTTTTTTTGTTCTTGAAAATTTACAACAAAAATATTAAACATAAATTTGTTTATTTACACTATTAAGACCTTTCGTAAAGCCCTTACAATATAATCACTATCAAGTGTACTGTAACTTATTAAAGTTGTTGGGACACTACATGTACTGTAGCTAGAGCAGCAGTGGTGTATCTAGGGCAAGATAGCCTAATGAAATTCATTTTTCTTTAAGGTGGTTTTTAAGTCAACCATTGTCCTCTGAGATTAGTTAACTATCAAGGCTAAGATTTCAGTCAACCTTTTTATTTCATTGTAATTCTGTTGGTTTATCTGTGTGACAAATGTACAGAGAACAAAAGGTGGGATTTTGGAAGTGTTGACATCGTAATTAAGAACACTGGAGGAAGTATCTAAACTTATTTATAAATGGAACTTTGTGTGTGTCTGTGTGTCTGTCTGTTACCTATAGACTCCGAAAAGGCTGAACCGATTTTCTTGAAATTTACACAGTTGTACTTTAAGCGTCTGCGAGTGTTCTTCGCTAGGTTTTGTGTCAAGATACCCCCGATAAATACTGAAAATCGATAATCGAAAAAATCGGGTTATAGAAGAAGTGGTCCGATCATAGACCATGACATAAGAAACGTTATTCAGAAGTTTCAAGGTTGCAGTTTTTACAATAGTGCAGAAAATCGATTATATATATATATATAAAAGGCAAGATATTTGTGTGTGTGTTTGTTTGTCTGTCTGTATGTCCTTTATACAAATCCACAATTTTTTATCCGATTCTCACCAAACTTCACAGAAATATTCTTTAGGCTGAGTCTGAGCTGCAGGACCAAGGATTAGTTTTAAAGCTTTCATTACACCCGAGCAATGCTGGGCTATACTGCTAGTCATATACGGAAAAGCTCAATGCAAATCATCAAATGCCAATGTTTTTAAAAGAATTTTTAATGTTTATTGGATGTGTATAAATATACAAATGTTTTCTAAGCAAAGGAATTATCAGAAAATACGAACAATAACTATAGTAAATTTAAAGTCAGCATTTCCAAAATGCAATAAAATATTTAATGATTTTTCATTTTTAATAATTAAATTAATTTTTAGTATTTTAATCATTTTTTAATTTTATTGATTTTTTTGTTTTTGTTTTTCAATATTTTTATTATTTTAAATAATATTTTTTAAAAATATTTCAATCATTTTAAAAATATTTTTCAGTATTTAATAATTTTTATTTTGAATATTTTAACAATTTTTAAATCTGGCAACTTCTCTTTTGCATTTTTCTTAAATTTGGTCATAGTGAGAATCTCTGTAACTGCTTACATTTTTTCTGAGACTTGCTTACCCTAAATTTCTACTGTCAATTCGAACCGACACTCTTTACAAAACAGTTGCTAAGATGTTGGCACGACTTGTAATGACGTAGTGTTGCTTAGTATGAAATTCTTTTCTTCTGAGATATTTCTGAAGGTTAATTCCTGTGGCATAAGAAGCTAAAATAATATCAGACAAGCCAGCGGATCAAGAATCAGCAGACGGAAGGCAGTCAGCTACAGTAGGACAACCTTGAAAATGTCCCTTCTTACTCATATGCTCCACATAAAAATCCCCCTCCCAAACCTTAACCCTGCCTATGTCTCAGTCTCAGCTTCTCTGGGTCCCCTACCCAGGAACAAACCAAGTTGAAATAAAATACTTGTATATATATATATATATTTTTTTTTTCTTGTCTGATATGTGATCCTTCTCCCCCTTATGTTCCTTTCTGTTGCATCTTTCCTCATCTGTTTATTCGATAATAGATGACTGAGGGAGAGAAAGAAAACAGATGATAAAATATCATGTAAAAGCACAGAAAGCCTAAAGGATGGAACAAAAAAAAGAAATTAAAGAGAATAATAAAAAAAATAAGTAAACCGTAAATACATGCCTGAGTGGTTAGAAAATTCACTTTCCAGCCAAGAGACCAGAGTTCAAATCTCGCCCTGGTTGATTTCTAAGGAAGGTGACATCTTGATGTTATTGGCTTAGAGAAGTAATTCTTTGGAAAGTAAGTGCCTGACAAGCCAAGATCTGCTCGGCTTAGTCGGAATATAAACCACAAGTGGTGGGCTTTGTACCTGTTAAATAAATACGTGCCTGAGCAGGCGTCTGCAACAGGGATTGTCAAGCCATTCTACAAGATGGAGTTTTTAGAAAATGACCAGCTGGCCTTTATTATTGTAGATATTAATAAGGTTTTGGTGTTTGTACATATTTTTTAGGTGAAGGTGTTCAATATCTAAACTTATTTATAAATGAAACTTTGTCTCTGTGTGTGTATCCGTCACCTATAGACTCCGAAACGGCTGAACTGATTTTCTTGAAAATTTACACAGTTGTACTATAAGTGTCTGCAAGTGTTCTTAGCTAGATTTTGTGTTAAGGTACTCCCGATAAATATCGAAAATCAATAATCAAAAAAATCGAGTTATAGAAGGAGTGGTCCGATTTTAATGAAATTTGATACACTCATAGACAAAAACATAAGAAACGATATTCAGAAGTTTCAAGGTTGCAGTTCTTACAATAGTGCAGAAAATCGATTATATATATATATATATATATATATATATATATATATAAAAGGCAAGATGTTTGTGTGTGTGTCTGTTTATCTGTCTGTATGTTTTTTATCCAAATCCACAATTTTTATCCGATTCTCACCAAACTTCGCACAAATATTCTTTAGGCAGAGTCTGAGCTCCAGGACCATGGATTAGTTTTGAAGCTTTAATTACACCCGAGCAACGCCTGGCTATACTGCTAGTATAAACAAAGATAGAAGACACTATTTACATTATTCAGACTATTGCCCTCATCTTGGTTGATCTAAACAGTTGTGAGTTGAATACCAGGCTTTAGCAGTGGTGAACAAATAACTTAGTCAGGTTAGAGGGAGATAACTCATGATTAACAAAAGGTAAAGTTGTGTGTTCAATATATAAACTGCTGTCCTCATCTTGGTTGCCATTTGTACGACGTTTCGGCCGTTGTATGCTCCGACCTTCTTCAGATGCTAGGAATTTCAAACCGAACCCTTTATTACAATCACTGGGGTATATCATTCTCATTCCTTGTGGATACAGGCATTCATTAGTTCCAGTGACTTGACCCAAGGAGTTACGAGTTCAATACCAGACTACAGCATTGGTGAACAAGTAACTTAGAGAGTCAGGTTAGAGGGAGATAACTGATGACTATCAAAAGAAGCTTCACACAAGGAATGAGAATGATATACTCCAGTGATCGTAATAAAGGGTTTGGTTTGAAATTCCTTGTATCTGAAGAAGGCTGGAGCATGCAATGGTCAAAATGTTGGACAAATGGCAACTAAGATGAAGACAATAGTCCAAATAATGTAAAGAGTTTAGATACTACCTCAATACAGCAGTGAATACTGGACAATATCATCGAAAATGAGGAAAAAAACTAGAAGCAGCAGAAATGTGGTTTTACAGAAGGATGCTGCGGATATCGTGGACCAAACATATGAGCAATGATGAGGTTTTTGAAAGGATGGAGACAAAAAGGAAGTTAATATTGAGCATCAGGAAAAGACAAGTAAAGTTCCTGGGGCATGCAATGAGGAAGGAGGACTTGGAGAACCTGATACTAACAGGCCAGATAGAGGGAAAAAGAGACAGAGGAAGGCAGTGGATAAGGGCCTGATCAGGTGGATGATGGAATGAGGGTTGCGTGGAGTAACAGGAGAAAACATATTAAGAGCCACCAGAGATAGGGAGACGTGGAAAGCCATTATCGCCTACATCCTAAAAGGATAAGACACATAGAAGAAGAATATATATACCAAATGTTTATAAGAAATTATAATGTGGGTATAAAGTGGGGGATCAATTCTATATTATAACCAATATATAAACTGATCCCTCATTTTATGACTATGCTAGTTTCTATACATTTATATTCCAGATTTATGGGTTTGTGTATGTGAATGACAGAAGCGGGTTTGCATAGTGTAACAGGCGAAGGTGTGCTGAGAGCCACCAGGGATAGGGAGATGTGGAAAGCCATGATCGCCTACGTCCTGAAAATAGGGCACATTTTCACTACCTCATCTCAGAAATATCGACAAATACTGAATGATAGAAGAAGCATACAGAAAAAAACTCTTAGTTTCTGTTACATTTATTTATTTTATCTTGGCTGAATGTATGTTCTTTGGTTCAGAAATTTATGAAAAGTAAGAATAGGTAAAGATCATTGAGCTCAAATCAGCTTCCTACTGACTCTGGACGACCAAAGCTCTACTTCATGAGTAAGGCTGTTGAAAAAAAAAACTTCCAAATGATCTTGATCTCGTTGGAAAGTGAGAAGAGGAAGATTCTGTCCTTTACAGAAGTGAGCTCATAAAATCACGCATATGACCAGAAAGGCTTTCTGGTTTAGAACTTGCAACATGAGAAAATTAACTTATTTACTTTTTTTATTTCATTATCCTACATAAAGAAAACTGTTAGTGAATATATAAGAAACAAGAAAATTATAAAAATTTTATAAAATCATAAGATAAGTTTTTTTTTTCTTGAGTTACCCATAGAAAGTAGATAAGTAATTCTACATGACATCATTTTTGGAACAATGTTACCATTTTTTAGGTTTTGAAAAAAAATCTTGGCAACTGATTCCTTAAGTATTCAAATATGGCCTTCAGTTTATAATAATTTGAAGGAAAGAATGAACTTGTTTACTTAAAAATTAAATAAAAATAATCCCTTGGTATTTTAATTCAAGTCATATATCATTAAAGTTTTTTATAGTGACAATGAGTTTAGTATAATTTTTTAAATCAATCTCGGAATGAGAAATCGAAGAATCAAGTTCAAATTTCAGTTGAATTCATTTCATTCCCTTAGGCACAAATACCCTTGGGAAAGGAATTAATCCATCTCATTGCCCTCCAGCTATGGGTTGAATAACAGGACAGATTGGGTTCTGGTTGATTTGTAAGGAAGGTGACATCTTGATATTATTGGCTTAGAGAGGTAATTCTTTGGAAAGTGCATGACAAGCCAAGATCTGCTCAGCTTAGTTGAATATAAACCACAAGTGGTGGGCTTTGTGCCTGTTAAATAAATATGTGCCTGGGCAGAAGATTATCCCACAGTAGGTTGCCATTGCTTTTTGTGGTAGACTGGTTGCCAGCCAAGGCTATAGAACCCAATCTTTCCTATTATTTAACCCATGAGTGGAGGGAAGAGATGGATTAATATCTTTCTCAAGGGTATTTGTGTGTAAGTGAATGCAAGGAATTCAACTGAAATTCGAACTCGGCCAATCTAGTACTACGCTTAAATTCATAAAGTCTAGGTATCATAGAGGAAAGTTCATCAGAACAACTACCATGTGACTATTTATAGAAAAGGGAAGCTATCTTATAACTGTGAGAAAGCAATTGAAGCCAAGATGCCAGGTCAGGACCAAAAACATTGCAAATTCTTCTTTTTATTCTATCAGGAATCTCTAAATATAAAGCAGGTGTATCAGGCAATGAAGTGCAGAGGTTTGGTGATGCCCAGAGCCAACTCCTTGATTGTATATCCCCAAGACTCAAGGCTACTCTGTTCTGCTTATCAAAACACTGATCCACATTCACACTAGCTTGTGGGACTGTAAGGTGCTTCTACAATGAAGTTAATAGAGACGATTTCAAATTCCAAAAAATAAATTTTTATTTCTGTGAGTATTTGTGTCTTCTCAGAGTGTAGTTCGTAGACGAATTAATAACCACTTGGAACTGTTCCCCCAGCTGCTACTCGTAGAACCTGGAACACTGCTTCACTAGGGACTCCGTTTCCTGCGCACCGTAAGCAAAACGCTGTCTCCCAAACACCGGTGTAGCCTTCTCGAGTCTTCAACAGCGAAGTGTCCCCGAAACAGAAGTAGGCTCTTTTTATGTGTTTTTTGGTCTCATAATTTCCCACTCTCGGAGAGCCTCGCTTTCACCAATGACGCATGCGCCGTGTCATTCGAAAAACTGCCTTGCATGAGTTCGCCTCGCGGTTCCATTACGTCTACGAACGCACGTGCAGACAAACCACCTTCTTTTGCTTCGGCGAGGTAAGTCTCCACCACAATTTCACTCTTTAATTGGATGCCCTTTTGATATGGATGTCTGGGGTGGTTGCATTCTCTGCCCCTAGTTCTGCATGCTACTGGCACCAGACCAGAAATGGCAACAATATGCAAAGCAAGGATGAATGGTAGTTTTAAAAATATGTAAGATACATTCTGACAAAAAAACTTGTCTAACATGGTAACTTTCTTAGCAGCAGACTTAGCAATTGATTCAATATAATATATATATTTCATGTCAGTGTAAAACATTATTCCAAGATGCAATGAGTCACTTACCTGGAGGTTAGCATCTGCCATGCTGATGGAAGGTCAAAAAGTTTTTTTTCAGATTATTAATTATTATTATTATTATTTGTTTTGGAGGTGCTAAAATTAACAAGCCATTCCTTGCCCCAGTTAATAACAGAATGTAGATTTTAACATCATCTGCCAATTTAACCTTCTTGAATGGCTCATACTTATTGTTAAGACAGGAATAAATGGTTGCATCATCAGTATAGATCCCAAGTTGAGAACTGATTGCATCAGGAAGGTTATTAATGAAAATTAAGAACAGTAGGTCCAAGGATAGAGCATTGGGAAATACCAGCATTAATGCAAAAAAGATCTAGAGGATTGGCCATTCAAGACAATTTCATGCAGTTACATCTAGCTATTTTGACTGAAAAATGATGAGACTTTGTCTCCAATCTGGAACTGCACTTAAATTCATATAGTCTAGGTACCATTGAGAAAAGTATTATTTTTAATTATACAAAAATGTGGCACAAAGGATGGGAAAGGTGGGTCTTCTTTTCTTATAATTTAACTCAGTCACAATTACTGACCCAAGCATACTGCAGTATTCCTTACACCAAAACAAACATATTCTTACTTACCATTCTTACTACAGCCACTATAATACCTCAGAGTCTCTATGAAGTCCTAAATAGTATCCATGTATACAATTTTTGTTCATCAGAACCATAAAAATATTTTTAGAAGAGGCACAGGAAAGCTGCATTACAGTGGTGGGACTAAAGCTGAGATGCCAGATCAGGACAAATAACATTGCAGATTCTTTGCATTTTATCAAGAATCACTGACTATGTATTCGAAGCACCATCATAATTTTAATTAACCATTTCTTATCCAGGGTGGGAATTTTTCACCACCTTCACTCTTCTGAACAATGTCAAACTTTTTATATAATTACAATTTATAATTTGATTGGTTTTTTTGTTTTTTTTGTTAATATTTAACCTTCCAAAAATAGTATGTCAAAAAAAGTTATTCTCTTGACACCAATATTACTGTATACACTTTTGACTCCCTCAGCAATGTTTATTATTTTAAAAGCAAAATATTGGGTTGTTGAGAAAGTTAATGCTGATTTTTTAAGAAATTTAAAACACAAAACAAAATTATGCAAGTAAATATTTATTCAACTAAATATAAACCATTTTATTGCACAAAGTCTCTCCATTTTTTCTTCAACTTAAAGATTTCATCTTCTGTGAATTTTGATGGTTTCAAAGAACACATTAAGGTGTTTTTTTATGTCATTGAAAGAATTAAAATTCTTATCATTGAGATTAATTTGCAAGGATCTGAATCACTGAAAACCTGAAGGAGTAATGTTTGGTGAATATGGCTGGTGGTGTAACACATCTCAGGCAAGCTGCAACAATTTTTACTAGGTTGCCAAAGAAACATGAATTATGGCATTATCCTAATGGAAAACAACACCTTTCTTGTTCACCAATTCTGGCTCTATTTTTTGAATTGCTGCCTTTTATTCAACGGTCCTGGGTATGATGGTAAACTGCATCCGGCAGCAAAACCTCTGATTGGGAGGTTGTGAGGAGCATGGAACCACCTCTTAATTGCTGTTGTTCCCAGGTCCACCCTGATCCAGAGTGGTAGCACCTGTTAGGGTCGCAGCTATGAGCAAATAGTTAACCCACAAACTTGGGTCAAAACACTATGAAAGTTTAAAAATACACTTTTATAGAAATATATACATAAAAATAGACTTTTATAGAAAAATATACATTTTTGAAGGAAAAATATTACCAACAATTAATTTTTGAAGAAAAATTATTACCTTAACACATTTTTGAAGGGAAAAAATTATTCAGCAAAACATTTTTGAATAAAAAGGTAGAAAACATTTTCTGTTTTCTAAAATAAAAATAAAAAAAATCATTAAAATCTGACTAAATCAACCTTCTCACTATAACCGAACATTTAAAAAAATACCTTAAAACCCCACCTTTTTAGCATTAAATAACCCACAGAGATGTTGATATGCCGTTAAACAAAACTCAAACTCAGACTCATACTTAGGACTCAGGATATTGTAAATTAAATGGTTCAGGTGGTACTTTCTCAATAAGATTCATAAACAGAAAAGTTTGGATTGAAAGAGCATTTACTGTTAAATGCTAACATGATGATTTATTTTTAGAAAATTAAATGAATTAATTTTGCAGGTTCAAATTCCTTCTGAATCAAATCAGTTTCCTTTTGAATAAATCAGGGATGGCCAAACTTGCTTAGCGTAAGAGCCACAGATGATAAGTTTGAGATGTTTGAGATCTGCAAGACATTAACAAAATTTACCCATATGTTTTTGTTTCATACACATTAATATTAAACTAATGTTTTAATGCAATGGGGTCTCAATTCATACCCAATAAATAAATATGAATTTTTTTTCTTATTTACCTTTTATTTTCGCTCATGAGCATCATTGCTTAATGTCCGTTTCCATGCTAGCATGAGTAGGATGGGGTTTTCTTGATCGTTCTTTTCCAGGTTACCCGCTTTTATGTAAGGCCTGGTTGTAATCTAAACTTCCTTAAATCATCACTGGTAAGCTGGGTTCATATTTTACATGGTCTACCTATCCATCTTTGGCCAGCGACCTCAATAAACCTATAATTGCTGACTTGGTTTTCTATGTCCATTCTCCCAACATGCCCAAACCATCTACGTCTTGCTTGATGCATAGCATGTTATATTGACATTTATATAATATTCACTTTGAGGAAAAAAGAATCTAAGCCAACATATTCCCACAAGTTGTATATTAAAGATCAAAGAGCCACAATTTGGCCACACCTACCTGGACTTTATGAGTTTAAGAGCAGTACTAGATTGCCAGATAGGTCTCATCTTTTTACAGTTGAAATGTCTTGTTTTAACCTATCAGTTTCTCTTCTTTTTTTTTTTATAATTCTTGCTTGTAAAACACTTTAGCAGCTTCTTCTTTTCCAGTCAATTTTAATCTTTAAAAATTTAAATGCAATGTCAATCGTTATCTTCTGTCTTCTTAATGTCATCTCTCCTTTCATTTTATCGTATTCTTTTACACTCTGTACTGTTGCCACATCTGGTCGGGTGCCTCTGCTATTTACCTCAGGCTTCTTGACAAAATCCAACTGAGAATCTGTAATGTGATTGATACCGACTTGGCAGCTTGGCTGCAGTCGCTATCTCACTGGCGTGACATTGCTTCTCTGTGCCTCTTATATAAATACTTTCATGGCTTCTGTTCTAATGAATTTAGATCACTGGTGCTCTCTAGGTATGAATTTACATGAGCTACTAGATTAGCAACTAGGTCCCACCCTTTTACAGTGAAACCCATAAAATATAACCGCAATTTCTACTCTAACAGCTTCTTTTCACACACTTCTCACTTGTGGAATTCCCTTCCATATACTTGCTTCCCTGACAGCTACAATCTCCATGAATTTAAATGTAAGGTCAATAGACATCTCCTATCTCACTAACTCGCATCCATTCTGTCAAGTTCTTTTTTCTATCTACTCCACCCCCATTCTTGGTATTCTCATCCGTCTATTACCCTCCTCCTGACATTTCCTATAACTAACCCCACTTTCTCATCACTTTCTCCTAGGTAACCCCCTGTGCAACAGTAGCAGTAGAATGCCTTGCCTGGGGTGAAATGATAAAAAAAAACAACTCAATAACTCTTTACGGCTTTATTGCCTTGGTTGGTGTGAAATGATTAAAAAAATGTTTTTTGAAAAAATAGAATTGAAAAACAGAGAATCAAAAGCTAATTTACATTACAATTTCTTTTCTGCTTATGAAATGAAAAAATCTGGAATTGACTGGTCAGAGAAACTAGTACATTAATATAGGGCAACAGATGTCTGACTTTAAAATATACGTTATTATTTGCTCCCATTTTCTACTGAGGAAGCCTTAGAAAAAATTAATGGAGTTAATTTATTTTTCAACAGGAAAGTAAAATCTTTTTATACTCTTTTTAATGTGAATATTTGCTTGAAAAACAAAAAAGAAATATTTGAAAATTAAGAAAGATTATTTTTTTTCTACAGAATTGAGAAAGAGAGAATTAGTAAAACATTTCTGTATGAAAACAAAAAGATGCTTCGGGGTCAGAAATGGAGGGATTTGAAAAGGCGGGGAAAAAAAAAGAAGAAATTCTAACCTGGAAGGCGACTTGAGTCACTTTTAACTTGTTATTGGTTAATTTAGTTGGTATTTATTTAGCTTTCTCGTGGGTGTGGGTATGAAAATGAAATATCAAGTTTTCAGAAAATAATTGCAAGTGGGTAGGGAATATATATTGGTTAAGCTAAAGGGAATTTGGTTAGAAATTTGTCGCTGTACAAAGAAAAACTGAATTTTTGAGAAAATGGGTGTTGGGGGATTTATGGAGAAAAGTTTAAAATATGCAAAAAAGATGAAGGATAAAAGAGAAGGAAGGAAGGAATTAACAGAGTGATCGAAAAAAATTTGATGAGAAATAGAAAGAAAGTAAAAGAAAGAAAATATGAAAGAAATTATATGTAAAAAGCTAACAAAGATATGGAAATGAAGCAAAATGAATGAAAGACAAAATAGATAATGAAAAAAGAATAAAGAAGGAGGGAGAAAACGAAGGAGATATGTGAGAGGGTAGAAATAGAGAGAGAGAAAAAAATGTGTGTTGTGAAGGAAAGAAGTATGCAAAAAGCAAAAGATAAAAGGTTCACACTCCACCCACGTCTATTGAACAGGTGTAGAGGCTCACCCCTTGTTCCCTGTTTAGGATGTGGTTTCTGGCTTTCTCTCTTTTAATCTTTTCACTCTTACGTAGCCCCCTGCACATCAGTGGTGTTACCGCCTTGCTCAGGGTGATATGATTAAAAAAAAAAAAACAAGAGGAAAGAAAAATGAAGGAGATTAGGAGAATGAAAGAGAAGGAAAAGAGATAGAACGGGCAAAAGAAGGAAAACAGAATAGAAGAGGAGAGAGAGAAGGAAAATGAAGGAGAAGGTAGGAAAGAGGCATAGAAGAAGAAAAGAGAAGGAAAATGAAAAAGAAAGAAAAGAGATAAAACAAGAGGACAAGCAAAAGAAGGAAAACAGAATAGAAGGGAAGAGAGAAGGAAAATGAAGATGGTAAGAAAGAGGAGGAGGAAAAAGAGAAGGAAAATGAAAGAGAAAGAAGAGATAGATAAAATGAAAGAGGAAAATGAAGAAGGAAGAGGAGAATGAAAGAGAAAGAAAAGAGATAAAACAAGAGAACTGGCAAAAGAATGAAAACAGAATAAGAGGGGAGAGAAAGAAGGAAAATGAAAGAGAAGAGAGGAAATAGGAAAAGAAGGAAAGAGAAAGAAAATGCAGAAGAAGGGAGGAAAATGAAGGTGAAGGGAAGAAAGAGAACGAAAATGATGGGGATGGAAAGAAAGGGAAAGAAAAGAAAAGAGATGGGAGCCAAGAAGGAAAAGGAAGAATGGAGAAAAGAGAAAAAATAATTAAATTAAAAAATTATAAGGTGCATTTTAGACACTTGCAGTGCAGATGTGCTTTGTGGTGCAGTAGATATCAACTCGGAACAACAAATCGGGGTGCCGACTTCGAATTCCATGTAAATTCCTTGCATTCACTTACGCGCAAATACCCTTGGGAAAGGTATTAATCCATCTCTTCCTTTAATAGGTTAAATAATAGGATAGATTGAGTTCTATAGCCTTGGCTGGCAACTAGTCTACCGCAGAAAGCAATGGCAATCTACTGTGGGATAATCTTCTGCCCAGTCAGTCATGTCTCTTTTGAGAAATGATCACCCAAGCGTGTATCACGTATGGCACTTAACTGACTGACTGTATGTAATAGAAATATAATTAAAACTTCTACTGGTTATAAGGTGGGGGATCAGTTTTATATTGTTATGAAGTAATAAACTGATCCCCCACTAATTATTACATAATAATATAATACAGCTCTTCCCCTTCTAGCTATGAGTCAAATATCAGGACAGATTGTGTTCTATAGCCTTGGTCGGCAACCAGTCTACCGTAGAAAGCAATGGCAACCTATTGCGGGGTAATCTTCTGCCCAGTCAGTCAAGTCTCTTTTGAGACATGATCACCCAAAACGTGTATCATATATGGCACTTGACTGACTGATTCTTTTTTATTACCATGAAGGTAAAAATGCGTCATAAGTAATAAAAATGATATGTGCTGTGTACAGTGAAGTTGTTTAGCTGTCAGAACTGTACAGAAGTGGTTCGCAAAGTTTACAGTTGGTGATTGCAGCCTTATTGATGAAGAACACTCAGGCAGACCCTCTCCCATCTCACTAGAGATAATGACCAAATCAAGATATTGATTGAGAATAACCCACATGACACAATACAGGACTTGGCAGAAACACGAAATTTATCAAAATCTATCCATAGGCACTTAATGAAGCTTGAACACTCAAATCGCTACAGTGTTGGGGTTGTGCATGATCTGAGTGAGAAGAATCTTTTAGATTGTATTTCTATTTGTGATTTGCTGTATGAACAAAATGTAAATGCAACTTTTTTTTAAGTAAACTGTGACAGTTGATGAGACATGAATTGTTTACAACAATAATAAGCGAAAAGAAATCCTGGGGTAAGTAACATTAGCCAACTTTAGCCTCCCACCAAGAAAGGTCTTCATTCTAAGAAAGTCCTGCTGAGTATCTGGTAAGATTGGAAAGGAATCCTGTACTTATAAGCTTCTGATAAGTAATCAGTCAATTGATTCTAAAAAGGACTGCTTACAACTGGTTGAATAAACAGCTTTGGGTTTTGGTTTTGTATCAACCTCTAATACCAAAAAGGTAGAGTTTTAAGATATTTTTTTAAATGTTTGGTTATAGCAAGAAGGTTGATTTAGTCAGATTTTGATGAATATTTTTTTTTTTATTTTAGAAAACTGAAGATGTCTTCTAGTTTTGTATTCAAAAATGTATTGCTGGTAATAATTTTTTTTTCTTCAAAAACGTATGATGGCAATTTTTTTTCTTCAAAAATGTATTGTTGGTAATAGTTTTCCTTAAAAAATGTATTGTTGGTAATATGCAGTTTACCGTCATGCCTAGTACTAAGTATGACATTAAACTGCTTAAGCTAAGCTTTGGATAGCAACTTGTTTAAGAGAAGGAAATTTTTTGAATTAAAACCACTACACTAACTCTATGTAGAAAAAGGGTAGCCTGAACTCTTTAACCTTGGTAGGTAATCAATTTAATTTACAATATCTTAAGTATGATGTTAAACTGCTTAGGCTGGGTAAGAGTCTTTAGCTATGGATAGCAATTTATCTCAGAGAAAGAAATCTCTGAAATAAAAACCTCTACACCTACTCTGTGTAGAAAAGTTGGTTGTTTTGTTTTATGGCATATTAACCTCCGTGGGTCATTTATTGCCAACTAAATTTTATTTATTTATTGCTGATAATACCTTTTTCTTCAACAATTTATTGTTGTTTTTATGTAAGTTTTGTGTCTAGTAATACTTTTTTCTTTTCGAGTATCAAGATTCATTGGGATTTGTTTTTAAGGGTAGGGTCCCCAAGTCCTACCCTGTTATTTAACCCATAACTGGAGGGAAGGGACAGATTAATACCTTTCCCAAGGTTACCAGTGCTTAAGTGAATGCAGGGTATTCAACTGGAATTCGAACTCGGCTCACCGATTTCTCTTTCTGAGCTGATATCCACTGCACCACAATGCACATCTGTCACTAAATGCTTACAGAACCTGGTATTCCCAAGCAGTCACCCGTCTGAGTACTACCCAGGCTCAATGTTGCTTAACTTCGGTGATCGAGCGAGAACCAGTGTATTCAATGTGATATGGCCGTAGAAAGGAGTAGGCTGAACTCTCTAACCTTTGTAGGTAATCTTCTTAAAGATGATGTCTCGATAAAAACACTGAGTGTCCAGTCTCCTAAACTGGCTTTTTTTAATCATATTACACCAAGCAAGGCGTTAACACCATTGATGTACAGGGGGCTACATAAGAGTGACTAAATTAGATAGGAGGAGAGTAAAGAGAAAGAAAAACTAATTAAGGATGGGAATACAGGTGTGATGACAGTTGCAAAGGTGGAGAGAAAGGAAAAGATATACAGGGTGGTGTAGAAAGAACTGGAGTCAAATGATTAAGAGATGGGTATTGACATTGCATTGACATTCCTGGAGGTTGTAGCTGTAAGAAAAGCAAGAGTATGGAAGCAAGTTCCACAGGTGGGAAGTGCGAGAAAAGAAGCTGCAGGAGTAGAATTGTCATCTGCATTTGGTTGATCTAACTGTGAATGGGTGGGACCTTGTTGCCAGTCTGGTTGCCCGAGTAAACACCTGCTGCAGGGTCACCAGTGACTTAAGTTCTTTGGAGCAGAAGCCATGAAAGTATTTATAGAACAGACAAAGGGAAGCCATATCTCGTCGGTGGGGAAGTGGCTGGAGTTGAGCCGTCAAGTCGGTATCACATTACTAATTCTCTTTTGGAGCCTGTCAAGAATATTGAGATAAACAGCGGGTGTGCCTGACCATATATGACAGCAGTACTTCATGCACGGACGGGGGTTAGTATTAGTAAGAGCATACAACTATAAAACCTGCTCCAATATGCCGTTAGTAAGAACAATATTCTATTCAGACAGCTTCTTCCTAAGGATGTGCCTTGTGGTGCAGTGGATATTGTCTCGGAACGGCAAATCAGGAAGCTGAGTTCAAATTCCAGTTGCATTTACTTATGCACAAATACCCTTGGGAAAGGTATTAATCCATCTTGTCCCTCCAGTTATAGGTAAAACAATGAGACAGATTGGGTTCTATAGCCTTGGTCGGCAACCAGTCTACCGTAGAAAGCAATGGCAACCTACTGCGGGATAATCTTCTGCTCAGTCAGTCATGCCTCTTTCGAGACATGATCCCCCAAGCGTGTTTCACGTATGGCACTTAACTGACTGACTGTATGTAACAGAAATATAATTAAAACTTCTACTGGGTATAAAGTGGGGGATCAGTCTTATATTGTTATGAAGTAATAAACTGATCCCCCACTAATTACTACATAATAATATAATACAGCTCTTCCCCTTCTAGCTATGAGTCAAATAACAGGACAGATTGAGTTTGATAGCCTTGGCAGGCAACCAGTCTACCACAGAAAGCAATGGCAACCTACTGTGGGATAATCTTCTGCCCAGTCAGTCATTTCTCTTTCAAGACATGATCGCCTAAGCGTGTATCACGTATGGCACTCAACTGACTGACTTCCTAAGGAGAGGCTGCTGGGAGGATGTTTTTCCTATCACATCAATCTTAAACTCAGTTAACCATTATGATTCCTATATATCCCCATAAACTCTATTTCTTGCCTTCTATTATACTCATACAAAACTATGCTGCTATTTTAGTAGCTCTTGGGCCTAGTCTTGGGTGAACATTAGAATTTTTAAAAAAATATCAAGATTTGAAAGAGTTAATAGTTTCAGTGTCTGAAAACAAAGACCACCTGAACAACAATATTGCCATGCTTGATTTTTGGTCTTATATGAGAGACACAAATGTCAGACCAACTACACATAGGGTGTAACAAAAATACTTTTACAAACTTTTAGGACAGCTTTCTAACACCGAAACAAGGTAAAATATTTATATAGACGTTGATGAAGCATCTCTGTATTATTAATGACTGCTACATAAACCGATACCTTGATGAAGTGTCACTGTATTACTAATGTCTGCTGCATAAACCAATTGTTTTAGGTAACCACACAGATAAAACTCCAAAGGACTGAGGTGGGGAACAGGCGTCTCTGTATTATTAATGTCTGCTGCATAAACCGATTGTTTTAGGTGGCCCCACAGATAAAAATCTAAATGATTGAGGAGGTTGGTGAATGTACTGGTCATGAAACCAGTCCTCTCCTAGCAGTCAGTCTTTCATGGTCAGTCAGTATATTTAAAAAATGTGACTGAAATATGCTGGATCCCCATCATATATAAACCATATACATCTTCGTATTAGCAGCGGCACATCGTCTAGCAGGTCTTGAAGTGTATTCAAAATAATGTTCGTGTAGACGGCTACTGTAAGATGTGCTGAAAGAACATATGGACCTACCAGACAGTCACCTACAATTCCAGTCCACACATTAATCAGTAACTGATGCTGGTGTCTAGCCTGTATTGTCAGTTAGTGAAGTGCCATACATGATACACACTTTAGGTGATCATGTCTCGAAAGAGACAAGACTGATTGGGCAGAATATTATCCCGCAGTAGGTGGCCATTGCTTTCTGCAGTAGACTGGTTGCCGACCAAGGCTATAGAACACAATCTGTCCTATTATTTAACCCATAACTGGAGGAAAGAGACGGATTAATACTTTACCCAAGGGTATTTGTGCGTAAGTGAATGCAAGAAATTCAACTGGAATTTTAACCCATCATATTTGAAGCCCATGGATCTTTGTATTAGCAGCGGGACATCTTCTAGCATTTCTTGAAATGTGTTCAAAATAATGTTCCTGTAGACGGCTACTGTAAGATGTGCTGAGAGAACATATGGACCTACCAGATAGAATTGAAAAATGAAGAATAAATTGGTCTAATTATTTCAGTTACATAAAATTCTGAAGTCCTTTTTTTATATACTACTAGCATCATAGCCCAGCGGTGCCTGTGCAACTCAGAACGTTTTAATAGTAGATGTTTCTGCTTCACATATGGCTCTCATTAATGCAGTGTGTTGCGATTTCGAAGCACTTGTAGTCACCGTCTCAACATTGGTACTGGATGCAGCAATAGCCCTTGTTATCCTGACTGCCACAGCTTTAGCGGTCATACGCCCTAACTGAGCTCTTTTTTTAGGAAGCATGTTAAAAACTCTACAAAAACTGAGCACACCTAGTGTGAGGGCCTGTTACTTTAATCAATGATGGCTGCTAAATTACTCGGAACGCAATGTTTACAATACTTACACAAACATCAAATCTTCTGATGCAATACTGTTTATAATATTAAATGGATAAATTCATTTAAAGCTCGGTTATATAAAAAAAAATTATATAAAAAATTGTTGTTTGAAAATTGTTCAAAAGTTTCATTAAAAAAATCTATTTTCTTTTTTTTGCATAAACGTGATTTGATGTTTTGTGTGACATTGTAAACAACACAACGTTTGTTTTTGCTTAAAAATTATGGTGGAAATATTTATATTTTTTGTTGACAAAATGAATTTAACATAAAGATAAAAATTATTTATTTTGTTTTACTGAAATTAGAAATATGAAAACTATTACACTCTCAGTTCAGAAATTTTTGAAGAATATTTAAAAATGTAGACATTTAATTTTAGAGGAAAAAGTTACATTAATGCCACACAAATTACAGACAGTTGATTTCCTGCATGAAATATTTAGCAAAAAAAAGCTTCATTTTTTTAATTTTGTTTTCTGAAGTAGGAAATATTAAATTTGAAAAAAAAAGACTTAAATAATTAAATTAATCATTGGCACTTTTTTTTTTACATATTTTGTTTTTGTTTAAAAAAGCACATTTTTTAAAAAATATTTCTTTTGTTTCAAAATTATGGGGAAAAATACTCACATTTTTTGTTGACCAAATGAATTTTTAAAACTTCAGAATAAAAATTAAATATAGAGGTCTATTATTTTTTTTTAATAAAAGAATATCTTAGTTGCGTTTGACACATGTGACTTGATTTCTGTGACATAATTCAGTAACCATCTTAGATCTTAGATGTTTTACGGGCAAATGTAAACAACCAGCTCCATTGGCCAAAAAGTGCTAAAGGGAAAATTGCTGAACTTAAACTCAAAAAGTATGTCGACCTGGCTTCCCTGTAGATATTTGTCTCTAGAAAGTTTGAATGGCTTAGCTTAAAAAATGTAGGCGTACATAGGGAACAGTTACACACAGACTCACAGATTGCCTTTTATATATATAGATTATGAAAGTTCTAAGTTGGTTTAAGAAAAATTTATTTTTACATTAAGAACTTCGATGGTCTTTCCTCTTTATAATAAAACAAAGATTTTGATGACTAAACTTGCTCAGCCTGATACAAAACCAAAGTTGTGAGATCGAACTCATTGAAGACTCAGGATGCATTGTATGTACTTGATCTAAATCTAAACTTATTTATGAATGGAACTTTGTGTCTGTGTGTGTGTGTGTGTGTGTGTATCCGTTACCTGTAGACTCCGAAATGGCTGAACTGATTTTCTTGAAAATTTACACAGTTGTACTATAAGTGTCTGCAAGTGTTCTTAGCTAGGTTTTGTGTCAAGGTACCCCCGATAAATATCAAAAATCGATAAAATCGGGTTATAGAAGGAGTGATCCGATTTTAATCAAATTTGATACACTCATAGACAAAGACATAAGAAACGATATTCAGAAGTTTCAATGTTGCAGTTCTTACAATAGTGCAGAAAATCGATAATATGTATATATAAAAGGCAAGATGTTTGTGTGTGTGTGTGTGTCTGTTTATCTGTCTGTATGTCCTTTATACAAATCCACAATTTTTATCTGATTCTCACCAAACTTCACACAAATATTGTTTAGGCTGAGTCTGAGCTCCAGGACCAAGGATTAGTTTTAAAGCTTTCATTACACCCAAGCAACGCCAGGCTATACTGCTAGTATTTATTATTTAATAAGCATTTTAGTGGAGTCACATCAAAAAAACTAGGGAGGGGTGTGGAAAAGTCTGTTTGAAGATGTCATAACCGTGTCAGCCATTAGTGTCTGTGACAGTATTAAAATTTATTTTTGTTTGTGAGTTATTTCCATGCAAACTGTTTTCTTTTTCCTCTCCAAAGATTTAGATTTCAATTTGACAAAAAAAAAAAAAAAAAAAAAATTCCCACCCCTTAACTTTCTTCACATCCAGCACCTAAAATACTTACCTCCACATAAGTCACTTGCATTCTCTGCCCTCTCCATCTCTGATTTGTTGTTGTCATGGCAACAGGATGATAGGTGAAGGGTAGTCAGGTTGGTAGTGGGTGGAATACCTCTGGGGCTGAGAACCACAGAGAAAGAAAGGCATACCATATGTTAGGCTTGGAGGTTACATGACTACTGAAAACTTAACTGGTAATTCATATGGTTCTCATAGGAAAAGGGGGTGGAAGGTAAAAGGAATGGGTAGAGGTTTTGGGCAGGGTCTCCATAGTTGGGGGAGGGTCTGGACATTGAGATGAGAGGGTAGTTGACAGTAAAGGATGATTAGTAGTGAAGCAGTGAGATAACTGTGAGGTTGTTTGGGAACACTAAAGGGTAAATTTTGAATAAGTTTTTTACACACACACACAAGGAGATACTGAAAGTCAGCAGTTTCCAGAGAACTTAAAACAATTAATTGATTACTTATTTTAGTGCATCATTTACTTTTAAAAGATACAAAACTTCATAAAATGTTCTCATTTAAATTTAAAAAAGATGATAATAATTCTTCTAAAAATTCATTCTTCTTCTATGTGCCCTGTCCCTTCAGGACGTAGGCGATCATGGCTTTCCACATTTCCCTATCCCTGGTGGCTCTTAGCATGCCTTCTCCTGTTACACCATGCAATCCTTGCTCTGTCATCCACCTGATTAGGTTCTGCAAATATGTTATCTGCTGCTTTCCCCTACCTCTTTTCCCCTCTATCTGGCCTGTTAGTATCAGATTCTCCAAGCCCTCCGTCCTCATTGAGTGTCCCAGGAACTTCAGCTGTCTCTTCCTGATGCTCAGTATTAATTTCCTTTTTGTTTCCATCATTTCTAAGACCTCATCATTGCTCACATGCTTGATCCATGATATTCGCAGAATCCTTCTGTGGAACCACATTTCAGTTGCTTCAAGTTTTTCCTTCATCTTTGATGATATTGTCCAGCATTCACTGCCATATTGAAGAACCGACATCACATAGCAATCCAGTACTCTCTTCTTTGTTTCTAGCGAAATTGTCCTGTTTCTTAATACTTTACTCAACTTCTGGAATGCTTCCTTCGCCATGCCAATTTGCCTTTGGATCTCTGTGTCGCATTTTCTGTCTTCTGTTATAACACTTCCCAGGTATTTAAATTTTTGTACCTGCTTGATTCTAGTATCCCCAACCTGTATTTGGCATTTTGGGCTGCCCTTTTTACTGATGACCATGCATTTGGTTTTCATGCAGTTTATTTCTTGTCCTTTCTTGTTATTTTCTTCAGCTACCTTCAGTAGAAGGTATTGATTGAAAAAAAATCTTTTTTTTTCTTAAGACATCATTATCATTATTTAATAACCGTTTCCATGCTAGCATGGGCTGGAGAGAGTTTTCTTGATGGCTCTTTTCCAGGCTGCCCAATTTTGTTTAATGCCTGGCTGTAATCTCAACTTTCTTAAATCATCTTTGATAAGCTGGGTCCATATCATATGTAATTGAACCATCATAAAACTGGGTTCAGTTCGAAATCCAAACAAATACCTGAAGAAGGACAGATCATATAATGGTTGAAACGTTGTGAACATGACAGTAAAAATGAGGACAATATCATCATCATCATCGTCGTCATTTAATGTCTGTTTCCAGGCTAGCATGGGTTGGATGGGGGTTTTCCTGATGGCTCTGTAATTCAACCCTCATGAAATATTGGAACAAGTTTTACAGCTGTATGCCCTTACTAACACCAACCAGTTTAAGAGACTGGAAACAGTGTTTTTTTTATTTATTGAGATATCATCACTAGGATGATTACCTACCAAGATTAGAGAGTTCAGCTTATCTTATTCTATACAGAGTAAGTTTTTATTTCAGAGGTTTCTTTCTCTTAGACAAGTTGCTATCTAAAGCTAAAGGCTATTACCCAGCCTAACTTTTTCTTTTTCTCTTAAATGACCTTAGTTTGGAGGTTAACTATTTACCCATAGCTAAGACCCTAACAGATGCTACCACTTTGGGTCAGGGTGGACCTAGGAATAATAGCAATAAAGAGGTGGTGCTATGTTTCTCTAAATCTCCTGATTGGAGGCCTTGCTGCTGGATGTAGTTTATCATCATACCCAGGATAGTAGTGTCCATAATATATCTTGTTCATAAAGAAATTAAAAGCTTTTCTAATTTTTTTATTTTACGATTCAGAGAAGTTTCATTTGAATCTGTTTTACAAAAAGGAATTGATGATTAAAAATCTCCAAGGACTTGTGCTTATAACTAATATGTACATTAAACCTTACAAAAATGAATTGCTCAAAATTTGATAAAATTAAATAAGTGGAGGCTAAAAGATGTAAAATATTTTTACCAAGGTTTTTAAAAATGAAATTTTTCTAAAATGATTTAATTCATCTAAACTTATTTATAAATGGAACTTTTTCTGTCTGTGTGTCTGTCCGTTAGTTATAGACTCTGAAACAGCTGAACCGATTTTCTTGAAAATTTACACAGTTGTACTATAAGTGTCTGCGAGTGTTCTTAGCTAGGTTTTGTGTCGAGGTACCCCTGATAAATATTGAAAACTGATAATCGAAAAAATTGGGTTATAGAAGGAGTGGTCTGATTTTAATCAAATTTGATACACTCATAGACAAAGACATAAGAAACGATATTCAGAAGTTTCAAGGTTGCAGTTCTTACAATAGTGCAGAAAATTGATAATATATATATATATAACAGGCAAGATGTTTGTGTGTGTGTCTGTTTATCTGCCTGTATGTCTGTATTTTTTTCAGCCCTTTTATTTTAGTTTTTGCTTCAGGTTTGGCTCTAAGTAGGTATAATTGTAATTCTTAGTCTCAGCCATGATACCATTTACTCAGAGGACTTATTTAGCCTTCAAAATTCAGTTTATGACGAAAAAAACTTATTTGATATCGATACCAGGAAATCAAAATTTGACTTACATACATTCATTTTTCTTTCAATCTACGGTTTCGCTTTAACTGGAAACAGCTATTGCTTTTTAGTCTTTCGTGCCAACGTCCAAAGAGTCTGAGCTCTAGGACCATGCGTTAGTTTTAAAGCTTTCATTACACCCGAGCAACGCCGGGCTATACTGCTAGTTTATGAATAAGTTTTGAAAATTTCATTAAAATTTGACAATTATGTGTGTTTTTCGGTGCAAAAATTTTTTATATTAATTTATGTTTATCTTCTGATGCAAGAAAAAAAAATTAAACAAAATTTTGAAGGTTCTTAAGTGAATCAAAAACTTCATTTGCCTTTCCACTTAATAATAAAAAAGATTTTTACAATAAAACTTTTTTTTTTTATTCAGTTTGGGGCATTTTTTCCTCATGTATGTTCATTTTTAGCAAATCAGTGGAAGTACCTACTTATATTATTGCCGACTAAGTCTGTTTTTACGTAAGTAGTCATTTTAAATTCGCAGTTAATAGAAATATGTACTGTATACTTTGATGCAATACTGAAAAGTTATCCCATCTCAGGAATTCAAAAAAAATATTCTGATGCTTGGTTTGATTTTGGGAAGAGGGTCCTTGCAGAATTCGCTTATATATTTTGGGTAGTAACTTTTATGTGCCTTTCTTTTCGGAACTCTATCTATCATGACCCTCCACAACTTCCTATCCTTTGTAGCTCTAAACAATATTTGTCCCTTTTCAGTCCATTTTCTGCCATCTATTTATACAAGCTCATTAGTTTAATTGTTGTTTCCTTTTGCTTCACATACTTTCAATATGTCCTGTGAGTACCAAATTCTTCAAGCCCTCTTTCCTTGTGTCTCCAGGTTCTGGGTATGATGGTAAACTGCATCCGGCAGCAAGGCCTCTGATTGCGAGGTTGTGAGGAGCATGGAACCACCTCTTAATTGCTGTTGTTTCCAGGTTCACTCCGACTTGGAGTGGTAGCACCTGTTAGGGTCCCAGCTATGGGCAAATAGTTAACCCCTCAAACTAGGGTCAAATC
Organism: Ascarosepion bandense; assembly: GCA_037127315.1. Lineage (NCBI taxonomy): Eukaryota > Metazoa > Mollusca > Cephalopoda > Sepiida > Sepiidae > Ascarosepion > Ascarosepion bandense. Next base: position 446,679 of record JBBBDQ010002378.1, read on the forward strand.
ACTATAAATGTATAAAAATAGGCTTTTGTAGAAATATATACATAAAGACAGACTTTTGGGGAAAAATATATATTTTTGAAGGAAAAAAAATTATTACCAGTAATACATTTTTGAATACAAAACTAGAAGACATCTTCAATTTTATGAAATAGAAGGAAAAGATAAAAAACATTTTTATCAAAATCTGACCAAATCAACCTTCTCACTATAACTGAGCATTAAAAAGAATACCTTAAAACCCCACCTTTCCGGCATTAAATACCCCACAGAGGTGTTGATATGCCGTTAAACAAAACTCAAACTCCATGTGTCTCCAAAACTCAATTCACATATGTGCAACTCCCCTTGGGAAAAGGTATTAATCCGTCTCTACTTTTTTTTTTTTTTTAATTGTATCACCCCGAGCAAGGCGGTAATGCCACTGGTGTGCAGGGGGCTACATAATAGTGAAAAGATTGGAAAAGAGAAAGCCGGAAACCACATCCTAAACAGGGAACAAAGTATGAGCCTCTTAACCTGTTCAATAGATGTGGGTGGAGTGTGAACCGGGCGATAGATGGATCTATCTACTCCAATTGAAAAAAAAAGACAAAGTGAGAAGATTAGAAACGAGAAAGCCAGAAACCACATCCTAAACAGGGAACAAGGGATGAGCCTCTTAACCTGTTCAATAGACGTGGGTGGAGTGTGAACCGGGCGATAGATGGATCTATCTACTCCAATTGAAAAAAAAAAAAAATTTACTAAGTTTTAACTTAGTTAAAGTCGAAATGGCTTTTAGACAACCGAACAATTTAGTATATTTTAGTAAAAGAGAAAAACAGATACGGTAGAATAAATTAATAGAAAATCTGAACTTACCACTTGCAGATCGCATATTGAAAAAGTTGAAATTTCTATATATTTTTGAATTTTCATTTTTTTCTTCAGGATAATTTCGGCGTGTTCCGTTCACCTATGGACTAAATAGCAGGATAGATTGGATTCTATAGACTTAGTTGACAACCAGTTTATTGCAGAAAGAAATGGTAACCTACTGTGGGAAAACTTCTGCCCTGTCAGTCATGTATCTTTTGAGACATGATTGTCCAAGCATGTATCATGTATGGAACTTAACTGACTGATACTTTTCATGGGAATTATTTAGACGAGCCCCATTCTTTAGTTCTGTTCAGGATTTTTAAGCTTGAATATGCTATGCTATGTCCACAGAGTTGAATCCCCCACATTTCCTCCATATTTCAATTGTAATGAGGAAGTTCCACCCAACTTTTTTTTATCCAAGAACTTGCTGCTTTGTGGAACAGATTCTTGCACAGATACTTAGTGGAAGAGATACCTGCACAGATACTTTGCTGAACACTAGAATTTTAACCTCTGCAAGTCAATGGTCAGTTGTTCGTTTTCCTCCTTATCTAACTCTTAAGCCATCCACTGGGTTAATGTCAATGAAAGAAGTTCCCATTTACTTTAGATATCCTCATTGTTCACATGTTCAGTTCATGACATTCTCTTGCATTGATCTGTTGAATCATGGGTTGGCAACCTATGGCACGCATGCCTCACATGGCATGCCAAGCAATTTCCAATGGCATGCAGCTGTAAACGACATCACAATGTCCGAACCTATAACTACAACAACGCAAAGAAGATATTTAGCCATTCCAAAACTGCTCACTCATTGGACCCTGCTAAGAGCACTGCTAATAAGCCTACCAACTAATAGACAAGAAAACCTTTCTACAAATATGAGTCTTTTTTTTTTATAATCTTTCACCCCGAGCAAGGCATTTCACTGCCACTATTGTGCAGGGGGTTACATAGAGGGGAAAGTGGTGAGAAAGGATGGTTAGATATAGGAAATGTCAGAAGGAGGGTGATAGGTGGGTAAGGATACCAAGAATGAGGTGTGGGTAGATGGTGAGAGTGTTGAGAGAATAGGTGCAAGTTAGTGTGATAGGTGTCTCTATTGACCTTACAGTTAAACTCCTGGAGATTGTAGCTGTTGGGAAAGCAGACATGTGGAAGGGAATTCCACAGGTGGGAAGCGCGAGAAAAGAAGCTGTTGGAGTAGAAATTATGGTTACATCTTACCTGTTTTACTGTAAAAGGGTGGGACCTAGTTGCTAATCTAATATCTCGTGTAAATTCGTACCTAGGTGGCACCAGTGATCTAAGTTCATCAGAGCAGAAGCCGTGAAAATATTTGTAGAAGAGGCACAGGAAAGCTACATCATGCTGGTGAGAGAGTGGTTGCAGCTGGTCTTTTGTTAATTCTACAAATACTCACTTGAAGAACTGTTTAGGGTCTAACAGTTCTCACGTGATCTTTCATCTGTTTGAAGAGAACTTCTTTTGCTTTGTTTTGGTCCAACTTGTGAGCAAATTTTCTCTCCCATGAAAACAGTATTAAGTTTACAATGAATTTGCCTAACACCTGAACATTTAGTCAGTCAGTTAAGTGCCATATGTGATACATGCTTTGGGTGATCATGAATCGAAAGAGACATGACTGACTGGGCAGAAGATAATGCCGCCGTAGGTTGCCATTGCTTTCTGCAGTAGACTGTTTGCCAGCCAAGGCTATTGAACCCAATCTATCCTATTATTTAACCCAAAACTGGAGGGAGAAGAGATAGATTATATTACATTATTTTATTAAGTATAATTAGTGGGGGATCAGTTTATTACTTTATAACAATTTAACCCATAACTGGAAGGAAGAGATGGATTAATAATTTTCCCAAGGGTATTTGTGCATAAGTGAATGCAAGGAATTCAACTAGAATTTGAACAGCTCCCCACTTTCTTGTTTCATGTTGACATCCACTGTACCACAAAGGCAAGCCAATTTAGTCTCCGACTTTTTTGTTCACCACTGCTGTAGCCTGGTATTGAACTCACAACTCTTTGGGTCAAACTAACTAATGTCTATATCCACTGGGCCATGTGTCCTTAAGTGTTGCATATTAAATACCACAGCTGAACAAGTAACTTACAGGGTGAAAGGAAGATAACTCATGACTAGCAGAAGAGGCTATAGGCAAGGAATGGAGTTCATATACAAAAAATACAAATGAGGTCTTATTTACACTATGTAAATAGTGTAAATAATACCTCATCTCAAAAATATACACAAATACACAAAGTAAGCATGCATAAGAAGTAGGCATGCACCTGAAGAAGGCTGGAGTGTACAACAGCTGAAACATCATACAAATGGCAACAAAGATGAGGGCAATAGTCCGAATAATGTAGATACTATAAATACTACCTCAACTCAGAAATATAGACAAATACACAAAGCAAGCATGCATAAGAAGAGGCATGCACTTGAAGAAGGCCGGAGTGTACAACAGCCAAAAGTCGTACAAATGGCAACAAAGATGAGGACAATAGTCTGAATAATGAAAATAGTGTAAATAATATCTCATCTCAGAGATATAGACAAATATTATTTATAGTGAGTATGGAATGATAAAGATTTGTTTTGGCCTCATGGGCTTGCTCTATAGTCCCACACCAGTAATGTTTATACTAACTCAACTTGGTTACTGATTCAGTTGACTTGCCATAGACCACCTTTAAGAATATTTACATACTTAAGTAGATGAGAAAAAAACAAGCAGTCACTCTTTTTTTTTTGCAAAATGCACGACAGATGCAAAGATAAGATGAACAGAGGGTGGGAGCCTTGCGCAGATGAACTGAGGGTGGGAGATTTGCGCAGGTGAACAGAGGGTGGGTGACTTGCGCAGGTGAACAGAGGGTGGGAGACTTGTGCAGGTGAACAGAGAGTGGGAGCCTTGCGCAGATGAAATAACCTTGTGTTTATTTTACCAACTCATATTTTAGGGAATACTATGACAAACTGGAAAATGTTTTTGTGGGATGTGTTGTCTCATTTAGGACTTCATTGAACTAAAGTCATGCTTATATTGATGTTAGCTGACAATTCTACTCTACTGGGCCAGGTGTCCTTAAGAGTTGTAAGTTAAATACCACGGCTGAACAAGTAACTTACAGGGTGAAGGGGAGATAACTTCAATCAGAGCATTGCAATTTCCTTTCGGTGATCAGTGAAAACCTTATAGCACAGTCTTGTAAAATTTATAAATTACTGAAGCTTTACAAATTTTATATGGACAAGATGCATGTGACAAGGACATTATGATGAAATCATTGTGCCATCAAATAAGACCTTCAATCAGAGCATTGCAATTTCCTTTTGGTGATCAGTGAAAGCCTTATAGCACAGCCTCGAAAGAGACATGACTGACTGGGCAGAAGATAATCCCGCCGTAGGTTGCCATTGCTTTCTGCAGTAGACTGTTTGCCAGCCAAGGCTATTGAACCCAATCTATCCTATTATTTAACCCAAAACTGGAGGGAGAAGAATGAACTTCATTCCTTGTCTATAGCCTCTTCTGCTAGTCATGAGTTATCTTCCTTTCACCCTGTAAGTTACTTGTTCAGCTGTGGTATTTAATATGCAACACTTAAGGACACATGGCCCAGTGGATATAGACATTAGTTAGTTTGACCCAAAGAGTTGTGAGTTCAATACCAGGCTACAGCAGTGGTGAACAAAAAAGTCGGAGACTAAATTGGCTTGCCTTTGTGGTACAGTGGATGTCAACATGAAACAAGAAAGTGGGGAGCTGTTCAAATTCTAGTTGAATTCCTTGCATTCACTTATGCACAAATACCCTTGGGAAAATTATTAATCCATCTCTTCCTTCCAGTTATGGGTTAAATTGTTATAAAGTAATAAACTGATCCCCCACTAATTATACTTAATAAAATAATGTAATATAATCTATCTCTTCTCCCTCCAGTTTTGGGTTAAATAATAGGATAGATTGGGTTAAATAGCCTTGGCTGGCAAACAGTCTACTGCAGAAAGCAATGGCAACCTACGGCGGGATTATCTTCTGCCCAGTCAGTCATGTCTCTTTCGAGGCTGTGCTATAAGGCTTTCACTGATCACCAAAAGGAAATTGCAATGCTCTGATTGAAGGTCTTATTTGATGGCACAATGATTTCGTCATAATGTCCTTATGACGTGCATCTTGTCCATATAAAATTTGTGAAGCTTCAGTAATTTATAAATTTTATAAGGCTGTGCTATAAGGCTTTCACTGATCACTGAAATAAAATTGTGATGCTACAATTTTGTCCCTAAAGTTACTCTTTTAAATTAATTTTCTCAAAAATGTTAATAATTTGGAAAAAATATTTTGTGTCTTTGTCGTATCAAACCCCAACTTGCAAATTGAGTGCAATACTGACCTGTCCTAATCGTTCGTGGCACAGTAAAAAGTTAAAAGAAGAAAAGTTTAATGATTTGATTTCCCCATTTAAAGTGATCAGCAATGAATGAGACTGCGGGAACGGTGTTAGTTTGTTATTGGATAACAACTCTGTACCTCAAAGAGCTCCCAAACAAATTTTCTTGACATTTAAAAATATTTGAATTTTCCGAGGCTGCACTATAAGGCTTTCACTGATCACTGAAATGAAATTCCAACATTATGATTATGAACCTGAATTAAATCTAAACCACATTTCCTTAAAAAACAGCCAGTCAGTTAAATGCCATATATGATACACACTTGGGCGATGATGTCTTGAAAGATGCATGGCTGACTGGGCTGAGGATTATCCTGCAATAGGTTGCCATTATTTTTTGTGGTTGACTGGTTGCCAGCCAAGGCTATAGAACTCAATCTGTCCTGTTATTTTACCCATAACTAGAGGCAAGAAATGGATGAATACCTTTTGTATCATTGTTTATCATGTGAAACCCTAGCTTTTAAATTGCGTGGAATGCCATCATTCCAAAACCAGTCTGCCCCACTACACTTTATATCATTTCACCCAAGCAAGGTGAGACTGCCACTAGTGCACAGTGGGCTACAGTGAAATAAAAGACTGGGTACTTGGCATATTGAAGAAAGGATAAAAAATGAACAGGCTTCAAGAAGATAGAAAATGGCAACTGACGTTGCATTTAATTTTTGGAGATTGTAGCTATCAGGGAAGCTAGTAAATGGAAGGGAGTTCTACAGGCAGAAAGTGTGAGAAAAGAAATTGTGGGAGTAGAAATGGCGATTTCACTGTTTAAATTATTCCTTATCGTTGTTGTCATTTTAACGACATTTCGGTTGTTGTACACTCGGGCCTTCTTCAGGTGCTAGGAATTTCAAACCAAACCCTTTATTACAATCACTGGGGTATATCATTCTCATTCCTTGTGCAAAGTCACTTCTGGTAGTCATGAGTTATTTCCCTTTAACTTAACTCTCTAAGTTATTTGTTCGCCACTGCTGTAGCCTGGTATTGAACTCACAACTCTTTGGTTCAAATGACTGGAACTAACCAATGTCTATATCCATTGGACTATGTGTCTTTGAATTTCTGGAACTTATAAACCTAATGTTTCATTAGTCATTTTTTACCAGAGTTCATATTGCAATTTTTTGATATTAATGCTTTTCTCTAGTATTTTTTACCAGAGCTGATATTGCAATCTTTTTGACGTTAATGATTTTCTCATTTAGAAGAATTGAAAATAGAAAAAATAGTCATTAGGAGGACAGTAGATAGTGATTGACACTACATTTAAATTTTTACAGGTTAATGTTGGCTGGAAAGGGGTTCCACAAGCAAGAAGTGTGGAAAAGGAAACTGTTAGAATAGAATTTATGGTTACAACCAGCCAGCTCAACTGTAAATTGATGAGACCTCGATCCAAGTCTAGTATGGTCTAAGTAACATAGCAAAGAGTTCATCCAAACAATTACCATGAAAATATTAATAAAAAACAGGAAGACAGCCTTACTGTGGTGGGTAAGAAACTGAAGCTGAGCTGCCAGATCAGGGCCAATAATATTGCTGATTCTTCTTTGGATCTTTTCAAGAGGTTCAAGGTAAATAGCAGACCATATGTGGCAGCAACATTCTACGCAGGGAGAATAGATATGTACGATCGATTCTGGAGAGAAAAATTTTCTCACAGAACATAGGTCAGCTGCTAAGTCAGTTCACTATCAAAGCATTCAATATATTCTGCTAAGAATCTCACTGCAAATGAGTTCTAAAATGAGGCAAAACTTATTTGCTAATAGAATGAAGTAGCATATTATAAGGTTATCTCTAAGGACTACTGGCAGCTCTGTAAAAGTTTGCTAAACAACATCAAATCTTTGATCCTGCCACTACTCTGTAATTTTGAGGTTCTCACATCCACAGTGGACAAGGCTGAGTGCTTTGCTCACAAATTCTCATACCCACACCTGACTTCCCTCCTAGAACTGAGGCACAACTAAGTAATGTATACATAACCCCCTCTCTGGTCTCTAACATTGTTTCTAAGCTTGACTCCCATAAAGCAAGTGGATGTGATGGTATTTCAGTCATTGCCCCTAAGAAATATGCCCCTGAATGCTACAAGGATGCTTTTATATATAACAATAATAATAATAATGCCTAAAAAGTTGTAGTAATGGATTCTATTGAGTCCTACTTGTTATTAAAAAGTTTTAATTCATGAAGTAGTCAAAAAAATAAGGACATTAGGAATAGAATGTTTTGGAAGAAGCCAGAATGTTCTAGTAAAATCAAGAGAATTTGAAAGGTTCTAGAAATATACAAATTAGGTGTTAGCTCCTATAAAAACAGGTCTTGGGCAGTGATAGTCAGTTGTTATCAGTGTTTGCTAATGTTATCAACTCCAGCTTTGATTCAAGGATTTATATCCAGCCAAAAGAATCTCATAGGAAGTCATCGACGGACTAAAACCTAAAAGAGTTGTTAACAGGATGTGCTGAAATTATCAACTCTGGTTTTGATTCAAGGATTTATATTCAGCTGAAAGAAATTTTAAGTAGTCGACAACCAACTAAAACTTAAAAGAGTTGTTAAAAGGATTTGCTGACATTATCAACTCTGGTTTTGATTCAAGGATTTATATCCAGCCGAAAGAATCTCATCTGATCTTAGAAAAGATCTCCAATCTCTGATAGTCTAGTCTAAGAAATGGCTCATGAATTTTAATGCTTCACCTTTTTCAGCTGGAAATGGCTTGTAAATTTTAATGCCTCCAAAACAAATCTGCCCTCCTTAACCACCATAGAGAAACTTTCCTGCTTTTCCTTAAGTAAAACACATTGCACCTTCTTAACTTCACCTTTTTCAACTGGAAATGGCTTGTAAATTTTAATGCCTCCAAAACGAAGCTGCCCTCCTTAACCACAATAGAGAAACTTTCCTGCTTCTCCTTAAGCAAAACACATTGCACCTTCTTGACTTCACCTTTTTCAACTGGAAATGGCTTGTAAATTTTAATGCCTCCAAAATGAAGCTGCCCTCCTTAACCACAATAGAGAAACTTTCCTGCTTCTCCTTAACTAAAACACATTGCACATTCTTGACTTCACCTTTTTCAACTGGAAATGGCTTGTAAATTTTAATGCCTCCAAAACAAATCTGCCCTCCTTAACCACAATAGAGAAACTTTCCTGCTTTTCCTTAAGTAAAACACATTGCACCTTCTTAACTTCACCTTTTTCAACTGGAAATGGCTTGTAAATTTTAATGCCTCCAAAACGAAGCTGCCCTCCTTAACCACAATAGAGAAACTTTCCTGCTTCTCCTTAAGTAAAACACATTGCACATTCTTGACTTCACCTTTTTCAACTGGAAATGGCTTGTAAATTTTAATGCCTCCAAAACAAATCTGCCCTCCTTAACCACAATAGAGAAACTTTCCTGCTTCTCCTTAAGTAAAACACATTGCACCTTCTTGACTTCACCTTTTTCAACTGGAAATGGCTTGTAAATTTTAATGCCTCCAAAACGAAGCTACCCTCCTTAACCACAATAGAGAAACTTTCCTGCTTCTCCTTAACTAAAACACATTGCACATTCTTGACTTCACCTTTTTCAACTGGAAATGGCTTGTAAATTTTAATGCCTCCAAAACGAAGCTGCCCTCCTTAACCACAATAGAGAAACTTTCCTGCTTCTCCTTAAGTAAAACACATTGCACCTTCTTGACTTCACCTTTTTCAACTAGAAATGGCTTGTAAATTTTAATGCCTCCAAAACGAAGCTACCCTCCTTAACCACAATAGAGAAACTTTCCTGCTTCTCCTTAACTAAAACACATTGCACATTCTTGACTTCACCTTTTTCAACTGGAAATGGCTTGTAAATTTTAATGCCTCCAAAACAAATCTGCCCTCCTTAACCACAATAGAGAAACTTTCCTGCTTCTCCTTAAGTAAAACACATTGCACCTTCTTGACTTCACCTTTTTCAACTGGAAATGGCTTGTAAATTTTAATGCCTCCAAAACGAAGCTACCCTCCTTAACCACAATAGAGAAACTTTCCTGCTTCTCCTTAACTAAAACACATTGCACATTCTTGACTTCACCTTTTTCAACTGGAAATGGCTTGTAAATTTTAATGCCTCCAAAACGAAGCTGCCCTCCTTAACCACAATAGAGAAACTTTCCTGCTTCTCCTTAACTAAAACACATTGCACCTTCTTGACTTCACCTTTTTCAACTGGAAATGGCTTGTAAATTTTAATGCCTCCAAAACGAAGCTACCCTCCTTAACCACAATAGAGAAACTTTCCTGCTTCTCCTTAACTAAAACACATTGCACATTCTTGACTTCACCTTTTTCAACTGGAAATGGCTTGTAAATTTTAATGCCACCAAAACGAGCTGCCTCCTTAACCACAATAGAGAAACTTTCCTGCTTTTCCTTAAGTAAAACACATTGCACCTTCTTAACTTCACCTTTTTCAGCACAAATGGCTTGTAAATTTTAATGCCTCCAAAACGAAGCTGCCCTCCTTAACCACAATAGAGAAACTTTCCTGCTTCTCCTTAAGTAAAACACATTGCACATTCTTGACTTCATAGCTGAAATGGCTTGTAAATTTTAATGCCTCCAAAACAAATCTGCCCTCTTAGCCACAATAGAGAAACTTTCCTGCTTCTGTAAATGCAAAACACATTGCACCTTCTTGACTTCACCTTTTTCAACTGGAAATGGCTTGTAAATTTTAATGCCTCCAAAACGAAGCTGCACTCCTTAACCACAATAGAGAAACTTTCCTGCTTCTTAACAGAAACACATTGCACATTCTTGACTTCACCTTTTCAACTGGAAATGACATAAATTTAATGCCTCCAAAACAAAATCTGCCTCTTATACAATAGAGAAACTTTCCTGCTTTTTCCTTAAGTAAAACACATTGCACCTTCTTAACTTCACCTTTTTCAACTGGAAATGGCTTGTAAATTTTAATGCCTCCAAAACGAAGCTGCCCTCCTTAACCACAATAAACTTTCCTGCTTCTCCTTAAGTAAAACACATTGCATTCTTGACTTCACCTTTTCAACTGAAATGGCTTGTAAATTTTAATGCCTCCAAAACAAATCTGCCCTCCTTAACCACAATAGAGAAACTTTCCTGCTTCTCCTGGTAAAAACACATTGCACATTCTTGACTTCACCTTTTTCAACTGGAAATGGCTTTGTAAATTTTAATGCACTCAAAACGAAGCTGCCCTCCTTAACCACAATAGAGAAACTTTCCTGCTTCCTCATCGTAAAACACATTGCCACATTCATGACTTCACCTTTTCAACTGGAAATGGCTTGTAAATTTTAATGCCTCCAAGCGAAGCTGCCCTCCTTAACCACAATGAAAACTTTCCTGCTTTTCCTTAAGTAAAACACATTGCACCTTCTTAACTTCACCTTTTTCAACTGGAAATGGCTTGTAAATTTTAATGCCTCCAAAACGAAGCTGCCCTCCTTAACCACAATAAGCTTCCTGCTTCTCCTTGATAAAACACATTGCACGTTCTTGACTTCACCTTTTTCAACTGGAAATGGCTTGTAAATTTTAATGCCTCCAAAACAAATCTGCCCTCCTTAACCACAATGAAAGCTTTCCTGCTTCTCCTTAAGTAAAACACATTGCACATTCTTGACTTCACCTTTTTCAACTGGAAATGGCTTGTAAATTTTAATGCCTCCAAAACGAAGCTGCCCTCCTTAGCAATAGAGAAAACTTTCCTGCTTTTCCTTAAGTAAAACACATTGCACCTTCTTAACTTCACCTTTTCCAACTGGAAATGGCTTGTAAATTTTAATGCCTCCAATACGAAGCTGCCCTCCTTAACCACAATGAAAACTTTCCTGCTTTTCCTTAAGTAAAACACATTGCACCTTCTTAACTTCACCTTTTTCAACTGGAAATGACATAAATTTTAATGCCTCCAAAACGAAGCTGCCCTCCTTAACCACAATAGAAGAGAAACTTTCCTGCTTCTCCTTAAGTAAAACACATTGCACATTCTTGACTTCAACTTTTTCAACTGGAAATGGCTTGTAAATTTTAATGCCTCCAAAACGAAGCTGCCCTCCTTAACCACAATAGAGAAACTTTCCTGCTTTTCCTTAAGTAAAACACATTGCACATTCTTAACTTCACCTTTTTCAACTGGAAATGGCTTGTAAATTTTAATGCCTCCAGCAAGCTGCCCTCCTTAACACAATGACTTTCCTGCTTCTCCTTAAGTAAAACACATTGCACATTCTTGACTTCACCTTTTTCAACTGGAAATAGGCATAAATTTTAATGCCTCAAAACAGAAGCTGCCCTCCTTAACCACAATGAGCTTTCCTGCTTCTCCTTAAGTAAAACACATTGCACATTCTTGACTGCACCTTTTTCAACTGGAAATGGCTTGTAAATTTTAATGCCTCCAAAACAAATCTGCCCTCCTTAACCACAATAGAGAAACTTTCCTGCTTCTCCTTAAGTAAAACACATTGCACATTCTTGACTTCACCTTTTTCAACTGGAAATGGCTTGTAAATTTTAATGCCTCCAAAACGAAGCTGCCCTCCTTAACCACAATAGAGAAACTTTCCTGCTTCTCCTTAAGTAAAACACATTGCACATTCTTGACTTCACCTTTTTCAACTGGAAATGGCTTGTAAATTTTAATGCCTCCAAAACAAATCTGCCCTCCTTAACCACAATAGAGAAACTTTCCTGCTTCTCCTTAAGTAAAACACATTGCACATTCTTGACTTCACCTTTTTCAACTGGAAATGGCTTGTAAATTTTAATGCCTCCAAAACGAAGCTGCCCTCCTTAACCACAATAGAGAAACTTTCCTGCTTTTCCTTAAGTAAAACACATTGCACCTTCTTGACTTCACCTTTTTCAACTGGAAATGACTTGTAAATTTTAATGCCTCCAAAACGAAGCTGCCCTCCTTAACCACAATAGAGAAACTTTCCTGCTTTTCCTTAAGTAAAACACATTGCACATTCTTGACTTCACCTTTTTCAACTGGAAATGGCTTGTAAATTTTAATGCCTCCAAAACGAAGCTGCCCTCCTTAACCACAATAGAGAAACTTTCCTGCTTCTCCTTAACTAAAACACATTGCACATTCTTGACTTCACCTTTTTCAACTGGAAATGACTTGTAAATTTTAATGCCTCCAAAACGAAGCTGCCCTCCTTAACCACAATAGAGAAACTTTCCTGCTTCTCCTTAACTAAAACACATTCCACATTCTTGACTTCACTTTTTTCAACTGGAAATGGCTTGTAAATTTTAATGCCTCCAAAACGAAGCTGCCCTCCTTAACCACAATAGAGAAACTTTCCTGCTTTTCCTTAAGTAAAACACATTGCACATTCTTGACTTCACCTTTTTCAACTGGAAATGGCTTGTAAATTTTAATGCCTCCAAAACGAAGCTGCCCTCCTTAACCACAATAGAGAAACTTTCCTGCTTCTCCTTAACTAAAACACATTGCACATTCTTGACTTCACCTTTTTCAACTGGAAATGGCTTGTAAATTTTAATGCCTCCAAAACGAAGCTGCCCTCCTTAACCACAATAGAGAAACTTTCCTGCTTTTCCTTAAGTAAAACACATTGCACCTTCTTAACTTCACCTTTTTCAACTGGAAATGGCTTGTAAATTTTAATGCCTCCAAAACGAAGCTGCCCTCCTTAACCACAATAGAGAAACTTTCCTGCTTTTCCTTAAGTAAAACACATTGCATCTTCTTGACTTCACCTTTTTCAACTGGAAATGGCTTGTAAATTTTAATGCCTCCAAAACGAAGCTGCCCTCCTTAACCACAATAGAGAAACTTTCCTGCTTTTCCTTAAGTAAAACACATTGCACATTCTTGACTTCACCTTTTTCAACTGGAAATGGCTTGTAAATTTTAATGCCTCCAAAACGAAGCTGCCCTCCTTAACCACAATAGAGAAACTTTCCTGCTTTTCCTTAAGTAAAACACATTGCACCTTCTTAACTTCACCTTTTTCAACTGGAAATGGCTTGTAAATTTTAATGCCTCCAAAACAAATCTGCCCTCCTTAACCACAATAGAGAAACTTTCCTGCTTTTCCTTAAGTAAAACACATTGCACCTTCTTAACTTCACCTTTTTCAACTGGAAATGGCTTGTAAATTTTAATGCCTCCAAAACGAAGCTGCCCTCCTTAACCACAATAGAGAAACTTTCCTGCTTTTCCTTAAGTAAAACACATTGCACCTTCTTGACTTCACCTTTTTCAACTGGAAATGGCTTGTAAATTTTAATGCCTCCAAAACGAAGCTGCCCTCCTTAACCACAATGGAGAAACTTTCCTGCTTTTCCTTAAGTAAAACACATTGCACATTCTTGACTTCACCTTTTTCAACTGGAAATGGCTTGTAAATTTTAATGCTTCCAAAACGAAGCTGCCCTCCTTAACCACCATAGAGAAACTTTCCTGCTTTTCCTTAAGTAAAACACATTGCACATTCTTGACTTCACCTTTTTCAGCTGGAAATGGCTTGTAAATTTTAATGCCTCCAAAACGAAGCTGCCCTCCTTAACCACAATAGAGAAACTTTCCTGCTTTTCCTTAAGTAAAACACATTGCACCTTCTTAACTTCACCTTTTTCAACTGGAAATGGCTTGTAAATTTTAATGCCTCCAAAACAAGCTGCCCTCCTTAACCACAATAGAGAAACTTTCCTGCTTCTCCTTAACTAAAACACATTGCACATTCTTGACTTCACCTTTTTCAACTGGAAATGGCTTGTAAATTTTAATGCCTCCAAAACGAAGCTGCCCTCCTTAACCACAATAGAGAAACTTTCCTGCTTTTCCTTAAGTAAAACACATTGCACATTCTTGACTTCACCTTTTTCAACTGGAAATGGCTTGTAAATTTTAATGCCTCCAAAACGAAGCTGCCCTCCTTAACCACAATAGAGAAACTTTCCTGCTTTTCCTTAACTAAAACACATTGCACATTCTTGACTTCACCTTTTTCAACTGGAAATGGCTTGTAAATTTTAATGCCTCCAAAACGAAGCTGCCCTCCTTAACCACAATAGAGAAACTTTCCTGCTTTTCCTTAAGTAAAACACATTGCACCTTCTTAACTTCACCTTTTTCAACTGGAAATGGCTTGTAAATTTTAATGCCTCCAAAACAAATCTGCCCTCCTTAACCACAATAGAGAAACTTTCCTGCTTTTCCTTAAGTAAAACACATTGCACATTCTTGACTTCACCTTTTTCAACTGGAAATGGCTTGTAAATTTTAATGCCTCCAAAACGAAGCTGCCCTCCTTAACCACAATAGAGAAACTTTCCTGCTTTTCCTTAAGTAAAACACATTGCACCTTCTTAACTTCACCTTTTTCAACTGGAAATGGCTTGTAAATTTTAATGCCTCCAAAACAAATCTGCCCTCCTTAACCACAATAGAGAAACTTTCCTGCTTCTCCTTAACTAAAACACATTGCACATTCTTGACTTCACCTTTTTCAACTGGAAATGGCTTGTAAATTTTAATGCCTCCAAAACGAAGCTGCCCTCCTTAACCACAATAGAGAAACTTTCCTGCTTTTCCTTAAGTAAAACACATTGCACCTTCTTAACTTCACCTTTTTCAACTGGAAATGGCTTGTAAATTTTAATGCCTCCAAAACAAATCTGCCCTCCTTAACCACAATAGAGAAACTTTCCTGCTTTTCCTTAAGTAAAACACATTGCACATTCTTGACTTCACCTTTTTCAACTGGAAATGGCTTGTAAATTTTAATGCCTCCAAAACGAAGCTGCCCTCCTTAACCACAATAGAGAAACTTTCCTGCTTTTCCTTAAGTAAAACACATTGCACCTTCTTAACTTCACCTTTTTCAACTGGAAATGGCTTGTAAATTTTAATGCCTCCAAAACAAATCTGCCCTCCTTAACCACAATAGAGAAACTTTCCTGCTTTTCCTTAAGTAAAACACATTGCACCTTCTTGACTTCACCTTTTTCAACTGGAAATGGCTTGTAAATTTTAATGCCTCCAAAACGAAGCTGCCCTCCTTAACCACAATAGAGAAACTTTCCTGCTTTTCCTTAAGTAAAACACATTGCACATTCTTGACTTCACCTTTTTCAACTGGAAATGGCTTGTAAATTTTAATGCCTCCAAAACGAAGCTGCCCTCCTTAACCACCATAGAGAAACTTTCCTGCTTTTCCTTAAGTAAAACACATTGCACCTTCTTGATTTCACCTTTTTCAACTGGAAATGGCTTGTAAATTTTAATGCCTCCAAAACGAAGCTGCCCTCCTTAACCACCATAGAGAAACTTTCCTGCTTCTCCTTAAGTAAAACACATTGCACATTCTTGACTTCACCTTTTTCAACTGGAAATGGCTTGTAAATTTTAATGCCTCCAAAACGAAGCTGCTCATCTTTAACCACCATAGAGAAGCTTTCCTACCTTCCATTAATATGAATCGCACTAGTCTCCCCGAAAGCAATACACTGAATCCTCGGCCTTACTCTCTCAGTCGATCTCAAGTGGAATGAATACATCGAATAAAGAGCTATGGCCACTGCTAAGAAGGTTAGGTTGCTGTGCCGAGCTAGGAAGTTTTTCTTGTCAGAATCCATTTTGCACATTTATAAATTTTTCATTCATCTGTACATTGAATAGTGTTGCCATATCTGGTCAGATGCTCCTGCTCTCCATCTCGCGGTTCTTGACAAAACCCAAAGGAGGTTCTGCAATGTTACTGGTGGTGATCTGTTCACTTGCCTTCAGCCACTTTCTCACAAACAGAATGTGACTTCCCTCCGTCTTTTCTACAAGTATTTTCATGGCTTCTGGTCTGACAAGCTTTATTCTAGGGTGCCCTGCCCTAATGAGTTTATCTGTCCAACTAGACTGGCAACTAGGTCCCACCTTTTTATCATCAAAATAGGCAAATGTAAATGACAGCTCGACTAGCAGTTTTTTTCCTTGCACTTCCCTTCTGTAGAACTCCCTTCTGCATGCTTGCTTCCCTGATAGCTACAATCTCCAAAAGTTTAAATTCAATGTCAATTACTAGAGTTACCACTAAATTATTAAGGTGCTTAGAAAGTAATTTCTTTTTTTTTTTTCATTATGTATTATGAGTTAACCAACCAAAACCAGGGTTAAATGGTAGAAAAATGCATGTGGAATTAGTTAATCATCTCTTCTATTTGACAGTCTGTTGCCTATAGTGCAGAGTTTAATTGAGAAAACTGACGAAGAGGTTATTAGACTTCATTTGAGAACAAAAAACTTTCCACAATCCGTAACAGTCCTTTAACTAGGAATACCAACCTTTAACTCTTTCACTGGGATTCTTACAAGTGATGAAAAATGGGTTTTGCATTTTAATTTTATAATTGTTTCACATCAAGCAAAGCAGTACTGCCTCTGGTGTTACATGAGAGATGAGAATGATAAAAATGGTACAGGGGGGTGGGAGAAAAAATAATCAAAGATGAGAATCAAGAAGATAGAAATGGCAATATATGTTGCACTTAAACTCTTGGAGATTGTAGCTTTCAGGAAAGCAAGTATATAGGAGAGAGGTTCACTGGCGGGAAGTAGGAGAAAAGAAACTGATAGAGTAGAAGTGGCAATTATATTTGACTGTTTTGACTGTAAAATGTATCCCTCAAGCTCCCTGTTTCACTATCCATTTATACAAACTTGGTAGGATAGTCGCTGTTCTTCTCTGTACTTCTTATGACATGTGGCTGTTAAAGTTTCCAAACCTTCTTTCTTTATAATGCATCCGTCCGTGCATAGAATACTGCTGTTATATATGGTCAGGCACCCCGGTTGTTCATCTCAGCTTTCTCGACAGGCTCCAAAGGAGAATCTGTAATGTGATTCATCCCGACTTGGCAGATCGACTCCAGCCACTTTCTCGCTGATGGGATGTGGCTTCCATCTCTCTATTCTACAAATATTTTTATGGCTTCTGCTCCAATGAACTTAAGTCACTGGTGCCCCCACCACAAGAATTTATTTGTGCAACCAGATTGGCAACAAGGTCCCACTCTTTGTTGTCATTTTGCGCTATCCCGCGGTGTGACGTCATATAACCGCATCGCAAACTTAAGAACTGCGTTTATTATTTTTGGTAACTATTGCCGTTGCCAAGCAAAGTTTTATGTCAACACAAAATAAAATCGTCGGTGATGGTGGATGTTATAATATTTCAGTTTAAACAACCTCTCTGAAGATGGCTCATGTGAGCCGAAAGCTTAGAAGAAAATCAACAAATATTTATCCAAATGTTGGAGAATTTTTGTCTTTATTTTCAACTGAAATTAAAGCAAAAATACGACTTTTAGAATGGCTCATGATTAAACATAATAGACATTCATTGTCTCTTATATGTAACATCATATGTTTAGAAAATTACTTGCTGCCTCGATACACTAAATATACATATATATATGTGTGTGTGTATATATATATATATATATATATATATATATACACATATATATTTATACATATATATATGTATATATATATATATATTTATACATATATATGTATATATATATATCTGAAGAGTGTGGACGTCATTGTGATATAACCCGAGGAACCTTTCGGCCAACACTTGTCAAGGGTCACGTTGGCAAAGTTTATGAATAGGTAAGAAAGAGGACACAACAGAATGGAAAATTGGAAAATTTTGCACTACTGGGAGCTGATGGAATTGCGCTTAAAAATAAATTTATTGAGGAAATTTAAAACGTAAGGGGGGTGTAAACATATGAATTCCACAGAGTGAAAATAAAAAAGAAAAAAGGTTACACTCATAGACTCACCAGTAGTTGCAAAGAGCGTAAGAATTGCTCTTTCTGCCTGCACAGGCTCGGCTGTTGGATTTTAAGGCAAATGGCCTCCAATATACGCAGATGATGTAACGAACGAGCACTGTGCAGGACAGAAAACCAACTGTCCTCATAAGAAGAGGCACAAGCCGGATTGTCCAACAGGTGTTGGCCGATTGCTGAATCTAGCACGGCCTGAGTCGTTCTTATATTACTATTGGAATTACCCAAACGTAAATTCGCGGGGACATGCTGCGCTACCCGTGTCTCTAATCTCAGATTGGTTCGTCCTATGTATGCTGCATCGCAACAGCATTTGAATTTGTATACAACAGAATTTTTACGAAAATAGGACAACCGATCCTTAACAAAAGATGGAAAAACGGGCCTTGTTTTATAAACAACGCGCAATTTTACTGAATAATACCCCGACGAAATATTAGCCGAAACTTTATTAGTAACAGCAAGACACTGTCTACCAAGCCAAGGTAATTTTAGATATAAAGGACAGCGACTTGGCCCTTCAACTTTTGGTTCTTTAAACCGTTTGATTTTACGGGAAATGACCCATTTCACAAAATTAATAGGGTACCCGTTCCCCTCAAAAATATCATGCAGGCGTGTCAATTCACTAGCCAAGCATTCGGGAGAACAAATATTCAGGGCACGGTGAACCAAAGTTTCTATTAGGCCAATTTTGCGGGATTTAGGGACGAACGAATTCCAATTCATATATAGACCTGTAAAGGTCGGTTTACGAAAAACAGATGTGACGAAAACATCGCCCTTACGCTGAACAAAGACATCTAAAAATGGAAGACCTCCGTCATTCTCCATCTCCATAGTGAACTGTAGAGAAGGATGTAGGGAATTAAGCTGAACTAAGAACTGTTCAGCTTCAGATGTGCTGTTAAATATTGAGAAGGTATCATCAACATAACGTCGATAAACTAAAGGTACATTGACCTTCTCGAAAAGCACACGTTCGTAAAATCCCACGAAGATGTTGGACAGGAAAGGACCCAAAGGACTACCCATAGCGACACTGTCCGTCTGTGCATACATAATCCCATTGAAACTAAACTCGACTCCTTCAGTAGCCAACAACATACACTCCAGGAAAATTTCCTCGGGAATAATCGCAGGGCCAAAGCCACCTCGATACAACATGTCGGCACAAATGTTTATACACTCTAATAAAGGGACGTTAGTGTATAAACTAACAATATCAAACGAAACCATACACTTTTCAGTTGAAGAAAACTCTAAATTTCTGACCAATTTAGAAAAACTGAAGGAGTCAGGGACACTGTAAGTAGACAAAGCAACAGACAAAGGTTGGATAATCTCGGCCAACCACTTGGCCAGCTCATGCTGAATAGACCCCACCATAGAAAGTATGGGTCTAAGAGGAACTCCTTCCTTATGGACTTTAGGAAGGCCATACATTCAGGGTCGCTGAGAGCCAGCAGGCCTAATCCTATTGTAGATGTCTTTGGAAATAATACCTTGTTTATATAAAGTAAGAAGCCAACATTGAATTTTAGCCTCTGTCTTAACAGTGCTATCAAATTTATCGGCTGGACCGATAACAGAAAACTTTGAACGGTCATTCAAAATTTCATTCATCTTAGAATGATAATCGTCCAAATTTAGTATAACAACGCCGGCTCCTTTATCAGGCTTGGTAATATAAATGTCACCACGAGAACGCAAGGAACCAATAGTACGGTAATGTACACCACGCCAGTCAAGGGAGTCTTTATCACAACTGAGCGAAGTGTACTGAATAGCAGACTCAAGCAAACTAGCCTTAACCTCAGAGCACTTTTCTGAAGATATAGGAACATGATGACAAATTTGCGAGTACAATAACTCAAACTCAGAAAATATTTGTTCCTTATTGATCTTAGAGGGGGGAACACAAAAATCTAATCCACGAGAAAGAACAGAAAGTTCAATCCCGGTGAGAGATATACTCGACAAATTGAAAAGGTGACGATGTAGATTGCCCGACACTGAACCATATCTCTTTGTTATTAGATATTCCAAATGCTTACCGTTCCTCTCACGACAAGATTTATCTTGGCGAAGCCTAAGACTGACCAGGTAGCGGGAGAAACGAAAAAAAATAAAAAAAATTTAGTTTTATTTTAACTTCATTCAATTTAGAACGAAAAACACGTAAAGACCTGGTTGAGTAAACAAATAACTTGTCTAACTCATACCTAATTAGAGAATGCTCGATAGAGGTGCCAGTAGATTTGATTTTAATTAACCTGTGCTGGATAAATGGGGGAACAACACCACAGGACAAACAGGATTGGAGAAAAGATCGTCTGATTCTCAAGCCATTTACCCTATGCCAAAGCTTTAAGACTTGATTTAGTTGACCAATTAACTGACTGGGGTACCTTAGACGAAAATATATGAAAAGGGAATTGTACCCACAGAAATTACTAATAGATCTGAAGAGTGTGGACGTCATTGTGATATAACCCGAGGAACCTTTCGGCCAACACTTGTCAAGGGTCACGTTGGCAAAGTTTATGAATAGGTAAGAAAGAGGACACAACAGAATGGAAAATT
>JBBBDQ010002378.1:472500-505000 GCA_037127315.1 Ascarosepion bandense
TATACATGTTCTAAAATATAATTATAATAAATATATATATATATATCAGTCAGTCAGTTAACTGCCATACGTGATACACGCTTGGGCGATCATGTCTCTTTAGAGACATGACTGCCTGGGCAGAAGATTATCCCGCAGTAGGTTGCCATTGCTTTCTGCAGTAGACTGGTTGCCAGCCAAGGCTATAGAACCCAATCTGTCCTGTTATTTGACTCATAGCTTGAGGAAGAAGAGATAGATTATATTACATTATTATATTAAGTATAATTAATGGGGGATCAGTGTATTACATCATAAAAATTAAAAACCGATCCCCCACTTTATGCCCAGTAGAAGCCTTAATCATGTTTCCAACTATTAAATTCAGTCAGTCAGTTAAGTGCCATACGTGAAACACGCTTGGGCGATCATATCTCGAAAGAGACATGACTGACTGGGCAGAAGATTATCCCGCAGTAGGTTGCCATTGCTTTCTGCGGTAGACTGGTTGCCAGCCAAGGCTATAGAACCCAATCTGTTTTGTTATTTAACCCATAACTAGAAGGAAGAGATGGATTAATACCTTTCCCAAGGGTATTTGCGCGTAAGTGAATGCAATGAATTCAGCTGGAATTCGAACTCGGCTTCCTGATTTCTCGTTCCGAGCCGATATCCACTGCACCACAACACACATCCATATATATATATATATATATATATATATATATATATATATATATATACACAACTTGAAAAACAAGGGATTTATTAAAAGTCTCAAGAGCCCTTTAATTCAACATCTCATCAGGAGAAAATCGTTGGGATTATAAATCAAACAAAAAGAACAGCAATGAAAATGAAGAGTAAAAAGAAGGGGAACGCTAAAATAAATATACATATATATTTATAACGAGGGGAGGAGAAATCATGTGTAAATAATTATCAAGGGACAGTTAAAATAAAATATCCCCCAACAAATGAAGAGACTTCACAAAATCCTTCTGCCAGCAAAGAGAAGGCTTCTGCAATGATATACAGACTGATTCCAAAATCTTTAAATGATGATTGGAATCGGCTACATGTAAAATTTTGGACCACTCTTTCCTATATGACTTGGCACAGGCTATATTCTCTGCTAGGTGTTGAGCAATAGCCAATTCTATATTTAACATATGTTATCTTCCCTCCATAAATATGGAATCGGCTATTGCTCAACCCCTAGTAAAGAATACTGCTTTATAGCACATATTTTTGCAACAAAAATTTATCGTAAATAATCAGGCCAGTAGAAATAAATATATATACTGTTTGATTATAAAACAGAATATCTACTTAAATACAAGTATCGATAAAAAATAATGTCCAAACAAATCATTTCAAATTGTCGTTTGTTTATAACCAAGTTTCGTTATTCTTCGGTAATTTCCGTAACATGATGAATATCGTAAATAATCAGGCCAGTAGAAATAAATATATAATACTGTTTGATAAACAGAATATCTACTTAAATACGAGTATCGAAAAAAATAATGTTCAAACAAATCATTTCAAATTGTCGTTTGTTTATAACCAAGTTTCGTTAATCTTCGGTAATTTCCGTAACATGATGATTATCGTAAATAATCAGGCCGGTAGAAATAAATATATAATACTGTTTGATAAACAGAATATCTACTTAAATACGAGTATCGAAAAAAATAATGTTCAAACAAATCATTTCAAATTGTTGGTTGTTTAAAGATGATTTTGTTAATATTCATTAATTTCCGTAATATATGCACACACATAAATATTTAGACACACTGTTAGATTCTATTATACAAGTCAATATTTAAATTATTATTTATGTTAAATATTAATTTCTACTGGGCATGAAGTTCAGGATTGATTTTCTATTGTTATTAAGTAATAAAATGACCCTCCCCCACCTAGAATCTTATGACTATGTTAGGCTTTATTATGCAAGTCAATGTTTTCGCAATAAAACGGGTATTAACCGACTAATTTTGGTAAATTTTCAGTATGTATTTACATGAACAATATATCATATAACATAGTACCGACTATTTTTTTAAAATATGGAGTGGTTGTTTTGGGAGTGCCAAGTTTTATAATTATGGAAACAAACTAAGTGCTGCATGAATTTTTTATTTTTAAAGAAATAAACCAAGAGAAAGATATATTTCCTCAGCACAATATCCGCAAGAATGTCGTCAATCTTTTCTACAGCTTTGACATTTAGCAGTTTACATTGCTTCCCAGAAAACGTCTTTGCTTAAATATTGTTTTCAGTTTGCATATAAGTCTCTTTTCATGCTGGAGTACAAGACGTCTATTCGATTAATAACTGGTGAGACTGAGGACTCTTCCATTGATAATAATGTAATCTGTAACTGTAATGTGATCAATCCCGACTTAGCAGCTCAGGTACAGTCACTTTTTCACTGGCGCAATGCAGCTTCCTTGTGTCTCTTCTACAAATACTTTCACAGCTTCTGCTCCGATGAACTTAGCTCACTAGTGCCCTTATATATAAATTTACTCGAGTCACAAGATTAGCAACTAGGTCCCACCCTTTTTTAAATTGTAAACGCAAATTCTACTTCAGCAGCTTCTTTTCTCACATATTTTGCCTGTGGAATTCTCTTCCATTTATTTGCTTTCCCGACAGCTACAATCTTCAAGAATTTAAATGTAAAGTCAACAGTCATCACCTATCTCACTAACCTGCATCCTTTCTCTCATGCTCCTTTCTTCATCCACTCCACTCTCATCAGTATTCTCATCTTTCTCTTACCCACTTCCTGACACCGCCTATAACCTGTCACACTTTCTCATAACTTTCCTCCAATGTAACCCCCTACAAAACAGTGGCAGTAAAATGCTTGCTTGGGGCAATATGATTATTAAAAAAAAAAATTTCTATATTATTATAATGTGGATATAAAATGGGGGATCAGTTATACATTGCAATCAATATATAAACTGACCCCTCACTTTATATTCACAGTCATTCTTCTCTTACCCACTTCCTGATACCGCCTATAGCCTGTCACTCTTTCTCATAACTTTCTTCCTATGTAACCCCCTGCAAAATAGTGGCATTAAAATGCCTTGCTCGGAGCGATATAATTCTATGATTATAAAAAAAAAATTTTAAAAATAACAACTTGGAAGTTATATAATAAATCTCACAAATTCATATAAATTATTGTAAATATTTCTAATATTTGAAGTGATATTCAGGTTACATATTTATAGAAATATATTCGAAAACGTTTACCAAGATCAATTGATTACTAATAAATTCTACTATCATAACTCTCTAACCTTGGTAGGTGATCTTCCTCGAGATGACATTTCAATAAAAGCACTGAATTTCCAGTCTCCTTAATTAGTTGGTGTCTGTAAGGGCATACAGCTGTAAAACTCACGCCAATATGTTTTGATGGTTCACTTACAGACCATCGAGAAAACTCCGTCCAACACATGCAAGCATGAAAACAAATGTTAAACGATGATGGTGTTCTAAATAGTTTAAATGTTTCTTAGGGGAAAAAAACGGAGTGGAACTTCTTTCTAACATTTGGAATATGGGGTAAATACATGTGATTCAGTCACTTAGAAGTAACATGATATGCATTGCATCTATGCTTACAGACATATCACATTGAATACACCAGTTCTTGTTCGATCACCGAAGTTAAGCAACGTGAGCCTGGTCAGTACTTAGATGATTGACCATTTGGGAATACCAGGTGCTGCAAGTGTTCAGTGATGGATGTGCATGCTTACAGCATATCACGTTGAATACACCGGTTTTCATTCAATCACCGAAGTTAAGCAACGTTGAGCCTGGTCAGTACTTAGATGGGTGACTGCTTGGGAATACCAGGTGCTGTAAGTGATTAGTGACGGATGTGCGTGCTTACGGTATATCACGTTGAAAACACTGGTTTTTGTTCGATCACCGAAGTTAAGCAACGTTGAGCCTGGTCAGTACTTAGATGCGGTGCAGTGGATGTTGGTTGGAAGGAGAATTCGGTGAGCCGAGTTTGAATTCCAGTTGAGTACCCTGCATTCACTTCAGCACTGGTACCCTTGGGAAAGGTATTAATCCTTCACTTCCCTCCAGTTATGGGTTAAATAACGGGATAGGGGCCTGGAGGCAACCCATCTAGTGTTGGTGTCAATAAGAACACCCTTGGTAGCCCTGGCAAAGCATCAAGTATTCAGCTATTTGAAAAGATTATGAATTTCGCTACAAATTGCGCCAGGGTTCCAAATGCACAGGGAATACTGGAGGGGTGTAGTGGGTTCTATCTCAGCCAAGGTCGCAAGACGACGAAATGTGTGAACTGATGTAACTAAAAAATGGAGCTAATCTAAGCATTTGCCATTGAAAAAGTGATAATCTTGATGGGCTTGTATTGTTGAGTCTGTGAGAAAGAAACTGCAGGGTAGAGAATAAACCCTTTCTTCACAGGACTGTGTAATATTCTTGCTGTAAAGGTCTGAACTGGTGAAACTAAAGGATGGAGCTCATCTGAACATTTGCCATGGAAATAATGATAGAATAGAGAGAGGCTTAGCTGTAAAGTTCTGAACTGGTGAAACTAAAGGATGGAGCTCATCTGAACATTTGCCATGGAAATAACGATAGAATAGAGAGAGGCTTAGCTGTAAAGTTCTGAACTGGTGAAACTAAAGGATGGAGCTCATCTGAACATTTGCCATGGAAATAACGATAGAATAGAGAGAGGCTTAGCTGTAAAGTTCTGAACTGGTGAAACTAAAGGATGGAGCTCATCTGAACATTTGCCATGGAAATAACGATAGAATAGAGAGAGGCTTAGCTGTAAAGTTCTGAACTGGTGAAACTAAAGGATGGAGCTCATCTGAACATTTGCCATGGGAATAACGATAGAATAGAGAGAGGCTTAGCTGTAAAGTTCTGAACTGGTGAAACTAAAGGATGGAGCTCATCTGAACATTTGCCATGGGAATAACATAGAATAGAAGAGAGGACTTAGCTGTAAAGTTCTGAACTGGTGAAACTAAAGGATGGAGCTCATCTGAACATTTGCCATGGAAATAACGATAGAATAGAGAGAGGCTTAGCTGTAAAGTTCTGAACTGGTGAAACTAAAGGATGGAGCTCATCTGAACATTTGCCATGGAAATAACGATAGAATAGAGAGAGGCTTAGCTGTAAAGTTCTGAACTGGTGAAACTAAAGGATGGAGCTCATCTGAACATTTGCCATGGAAATAACGATAGAATAGAGAGAGGCTTAGCTGTAAAGTTCTGAACTGGTGAAACTAAAGGATGGAGCTCATCTGAACATTTGCCATGGAAATAACGATAGAGTAGAGAGAGGCTTAGCTGTAAAGTTCTGAACTGGTGAAACTAATGGATGGAGCTCATCTGAACATTTGCCATGGAAATAACGATAGAATAGAGAAAGAGCTTGGCTGTAAGGTCTGAACTGGTGGAACTAAAGGATGAAGCTCATCTGAACATTTGCCATGGAAATAACGATAGAATAGAGAGAGGCTTAGCTGTAAAGTTCTGAACTGGTGAAACTAAAGGATGGAGCTCATCTGAACATTTGCCATGGAAATAACGATAGAATAGAGAGAGGCTTAGCTGTAAAGTTGAACTGGTGAAACTAAAGGATGGAGCTCATCTGAACATTTGCCATGGAAATAACGATAGAATAGAGAGAGGCTTAGTTAAAGTTCTGAACTGGTGAAACTAAAGGATGGAGCTCATCTGAACATTTGCCATGGAAATAACGATAGAGTAGAGAGAGGCTTAGCTGTAAAGTTCTGAACTGGTGAAACTAAAGGATGGAGCTCATCTGAACATTTGCCATGGAAATAACGATAGAATAGAGAGGCTTAGCTGTAAATTTCTGAACTGGTGAAACTAAAGGATGGAGCTCATCTGAACATTTGCCATGGAAATAACGATGCAGAGATAGAAGGCTTAGCTGTAAAGTTCTGAACTGGTGAAACTAAAGGATAGAACTCATCTGAACATTTGCCATGGGAATAACGATAGAGTAGAGAGAGGCTTAGCTGTAAAGTTCTGAACTGGTGAAACTAAAGGATGGAGCTCATCTGAACATTTGCCATGGAAATAACGATAGAATAGAGAGAGGCTTGTGTAAAGTTCTGAACTGGTGAAACTAAAGGATGGAGCTCATCTGAACATTTGCCATGGGAATAACGATAGAATAGAGAGAGCATGGCTGTAAAGTTCTGAACTGGTGAAACTAGGGATGGAGCTCATCTGAACATTTGCCATGGAAATAACGATAGAATAGAGGGAGGCAGCTGTAAAGTTCTGAACTGGTGAAACTAAAGGATGGAGCTCATCTGAACATTTGCCATGGAAATAACGATAGAATAGAGGGGAAACAGCTGTAAATTTCTGAACTGGTGAAGCTAAGGATGGAGCTCATCTGAACATTTGCCATGGAAATAACGATAGAATAGAGAGAGGCTTAGCTGTAAAGTTCTGAACTGGTGAAACTAAAGGATGGAGCTCATCTGAACATTTGCCATGGAAATAACGATAGAATAGAGAGAGGCTTAGCTGTAAAGTTCTGAACTGGTGAAACTAAAGGATGGAGCTCATCTGAACATTTGCCATGGAAATAACGATAGAATGAGGGAACGCTGTAAAGTTCTGAACTGGTGAAACTAAAGGATGGAGCTCATCTGAACATTTGCCATGGAAATAACGATAGAATAGAGAGAGGCTTGGCTGTAAAGTTCTGAACTGGTGAAACTAAAGGATGGAGCTCATCTGAACATTTGCCATGGAAATAACGATAGAATAGAGAGAGGCTTAGCTGTAAATTTCTGAACTGGTGAAACTAAAGGATGGAGCTCATCTGAACATTTGCCATGGAAATAACGATAGAATAGAGAGGCTTAGCTGTAAAGTTCTGAACTGGTGAAACTAAAGGAAGGAGCTCATATTTGCCATGGAAATAACGATAGAGTAGAGAGAGGCTTAGCTGTAAATTTCTGAACTGGTGAAACTAAAGGATGGAGCTCATCTGAACATTTGCCATGGAAATAACGATAGAATAGAGAGAGGCTTAGCTGTAAAGTTCTGAACTGGTGAAACTAAAGGATGGAGCTCATCTGAACATTTGCCATGGAAATAACGATAGAATAGAGAGAGGCTTAGCTGTAAAGTTCTGAACTGGTGAAACTAAAGGATGGAGCTCATCTGAACATTTGCCATGGGAATAGTGATAAGGTAGTGATGGGCTTGCAATGCTGAGTCTGTCAGAAAGAATTTGCAGAGTGGGGAATGATCTTTCCTTCACAAGACTGTGTAATAGACTGAGTTGAAAATGTCTGAACTAACGGAACTAACGGATGGAGTGCAGCTGAACATTTGCCATGAGAACAGTAAAAATATAGAGAGAGTGATGTTTTATCTTGGGTGAGCTTAACCTGTTCAAGGCTAGGGTAATCCCTATCTTCCCATTCCTTTTGCACAAATGATGTCCTATTGTAACTCTCTAACCTCCATTGGCCACTGGCCTTGTAATGAATGAACCTTACCGTAAAGAAAAATAAAGCAAGACATTTTGAACATTTGTTGAGCTGCTGTGTTGAAGTACATTGATAGCCTTTTGGCTGTATGATTATGTCGACATTTTATTTTGTTTTGGTGTTAGGAACCTGCCCCCAAAGTTTCTAAATGTATTTTTGATTGTATCTTAGATTGTACATTTAACAGCGTCTATTATAACTTTCAAACTTAATCAATCAAAAATGAAGGATTTGCAAACATATGTTTATATGTTGAACCCACCCCAGTGTTTGGGAAAGTATTTTGATATTTTATATATATATAAACATTTTTTTTTTTTTTTAATCATTTCACCCCGAGCAAGGCGGAAATGCCACTGATGTGCAGGGGGCTACATAAATGTAAAAAGATTAATTAGAAAAGAATGAGGAGTACAAACTAGTTAGAAAGGAACAATAGAAAGCCGAGAAAGCAGGTGCGATGACAGATACATAGGTGGAGAGAAAGGGAAGGTTATACGGGGGTGGGGAGAGAGCTAGGGTCCAGTGGTTAGTAGATGAGTATTGACTTTGCATTTAAATTTCTGGAGGTTGTAGCCGTCAAGAAAGCAAGAATATGGGGGCGAGTTCCACAGGCGGGAAGTGCAAGAGAAGAAGCTGCAGGAGTAGAATTGTTGTCTGCATTTGGCTAACCTGACTGTGAATGGGTGGGACCCAGTTGCCAGTCTGGTTATGGAACTTTGTCTGTGTATGTAAGTGTGTGAGTGTGTGTGTCTGTGTGTGTGTCTGTTAACTATAGACTGCGAAACTGCTAAACCAATTTTCTTGAAAATTTCCACAGATATACTATAAGCGTCTGCGAGTAATCTTAGATAGATTTTGTGTTGAGGTACCCCTGATAAATATCGAAAATTGATAATCGAAAAAATCGGCTTATAGAAGGAGTGATTTTAATCAAATTTGATACACTCATAGACAAAGACATAAGAAACGATATTCAGAAGTTTCAATGTTGCAGTTCTTACAATAGTGCAGAAAATCAATAATATATATATATATATATATATATATATATATAAGGTATGATGTTTGTGTTTGTGTGTGTGTCTGTTTATTTGCCTGTATGTCTGTATTTTTTTCCGCCCTTTTATTTTAGTTTTTGCTTCAGGTTTGGCTCTAAGTAGGTATAATTGTAGTTCTTAGTCTCAGCCATGATACCATTTACACAGAAGACTTATTTAGCCTTCAAAATTCAGTTTACAATGAAAAAAACTTATTTGATATCGATACCACGAAATCAAAATTTAACTTGCATTCATTCATTTTTCTTTCATTCTACGGTTTCACTTTAACTGGAAACAGCTATTGCTTTTTAGTCTTTCATGTCAACGTCCAAAGAGTCTGAGCTCCAGGACCAATCTGATAGAGCCATGCAACCTCAGGTGCATTGGCATTCTTTGCTGCTGTGTGTAAAAGCCATATCTGCCTGCTTACGATATGAATATCCTGCCACTGTTGAACAGAACACTTTTCAGTTAACTCACTGCTTTACTTATTGAATGTTGAAGACAGACACAAATGTACATGAAGGACAAATGTAACCTAGTCTACATGGCAACACAGGATCATTTACTGTAACCTTTTTTAAACTTAATTACTCAAAAATTAAGCATTTGCAGACATATCTTAATATGAAATTTTGTCCTTGATTTGGTTGGAAGAACTACCCCCAAACTTTGTAAAAGTATTTTTGAGAAACCCCACCCACCTCTCTCTCTCTCTCTCTCTCTCTCTATATATATATATATATATATATATATATATATAAACATAGAATATTTAGTATTTAAGTCAGGTAAATTCCAATAGCAAGGAACTTAAAAGAACTCAAGTTAAATTTTTTTATTTAATTTAACAGAGTAATATAATCTAGAGAAAATTTTAGATATTCTACAATTTCATGGGTAATACATATTTTGCAGCCAAAAACTGCTGCTTGTCAGACCCAGACGAGCAGTAGTTTTCGGCTGCAAAATATGTATTACGCATGAAATTGTAGAATATTTAAAATTTTTTCAAGAGTATATATATGTATATATATATATACACTCTTGAAAAAATTTTAAATATTCTACAATATATATATATATATATATATATATATATATAATGTGTGTGTGTATGAGTGTGCCCCTCCTCCACAAGAATATATTAGGTTGTCCCAAAAGTTTGTAAACACTTGTGAAATGGGTCTATCTGGTCCAGCACAATCGAGACAAGCGATGGGTTCAGAAAGGGCAAGAGACATCGTCGGTTCCAAAACAAGATCGATGCGGCAAGAAAGTCATGTTGTGCATTTGGTGGAACTTTGGAGGAATCATGCATTTTGAGTTGGTTCCGAAGGGTCGTGCCATCAGTGCCGAACTTTATGTCAGCAACTTGAGCAGGTCTATGAAAAGTTGAAGCAAAAGTATCCTGCTTTGATCAACCGATAGCGCGCTTTGATGCAGCAGGACAATGCCAAGCCACACTCCACCAGGAAGACCAAAGACAAGTTTGAAGAGCTGGATGGCGTTGAGGTTCTGCCACATCCAGCCTACAGTCCTGACTGTGCTCCATCAGATTACGGCCTTTTCCGCTCAATGCAACACTTTTTGAAGTTAAGGAAATGTGTCAAGAATTCTTTGATTTGAAGCCAGTTGAATGGTACTTTGACCAGATCCGAAAGCTTGCAGATTGATGGCAGAAAGTCTTGGAAAATGATGGCTTTTATTTTGAGCAATAATTTTTGTTGTTTTTGCGAGTAAAATTTCAATTTTTTTGCAAGTGTTTTCTGGTAACCTTAGATTACTTGGCGAGTAAAAGTTCAATTTTTGCAAGTGTTTACAAACTTTTGGGACAACCTAATAATAAAAAATACAACACTTTTTGGTAATTTAATTTGTTGCCCCTCTTATCTTCAAAAAATCCCAGTACATACTCATAATTTTGTTTTTCATTCTGACCGAAAGAACCCAAACCCAATACTTCACTTTGGCAAATACATCATTTAAAAGTTTTTCCATTTTGTCTCATCATCTCCACTTTTGTTTCCAGTAATATTATCCTACAAACATATACACACACACACACACACACATGCATATATATATATATATATATATATATATATATATATATGAATAAATATAGTTTTAAGGTGTGCTATATTTATAGGATAAAGTGCTCAATATCAGAGATAGAGCATATGTAAATATAAAACAGTGAACATTGAAGTCAACACTCAGAGGCGACAGACTGTTTCATGCTAGGCAATCATCGAGCCATATATACAGTATTGTGCAAAAGTATTAGGACAAGAACTATTTTATCTTTTATAAGGCATATTAACAGAAAATAAACAATTTAATTAAAGTAATGTTATTTGATTTACTCAACAAATGCTTTAACAAGAAAAATACTTTTTACAAAATAAATTTAATATTTAGTATAATAGCCTTTTGCTTTGATCACAGCCTTCATTCTGTCAGGCATTGACATCACAAGCTTCTTCAATGTATCTAATAGTATCTCCTGCCAAGCAGCTTGTATTTGTTCCCAAAGTGTGTCTTGCAAATTAACATTAGATTTATCAATTCAAGAGGGAGGAATAAGAAAAAAGTCAGTCATATCCAAGGAATAATGAGGTATTTTAAAATAACCTGTTTAATAGAAAATAGGAAACATTAAATATAACTTCTTTTCAATACATTTCTTTTACACCTAGTTTTAAATAATCAATATTTATTAGCAATTTACTTGGCTTTTCACCCTGTGTTTGAATTTCAGTGATGTTTTTAGGAAAATCACCCCTGTCCTAATACTTTTTGTACCCTACTGCTAGTGTGAAAAAGTGTTAGGTCAGGGGTGATTTTAAACTTTATTTTGATGCCTCATAAAAGATAAACTGGTTCTTCTAATACTTTTGCACAGTACTATATATATATATATATATATATATATATATATATATATATATATGTTATTGCAAATTTCCTGAAGTCAACTTAGAAATCTAGATCGTGTAATAACTTGTTTACAAATGAAAAATATATATTATAATGGAATTTTTATTAATCTGACAGAATTGAATCATTGTAAACATTGCTTTTACACTGGGACACAGGTTCATATCCAGGACAGCACAAGTTTTTCTATAATAGGTAGGTAGAACATCTCAGCATTTGCATTATAGAATGAAACATTATTTACCTCACAGAATTTTAAATCCAGCTGCAACTAGTAGCCAACTGGTAAATACATCCAGGTCATTCATAGCACAACACGTCATAAATAGCAGGAATTGTGTTGTTGGATTGAGTGCTAACTGTTTTACTGTTATATCAAAGTCACACTCTCTATATCATTTGAAGTTTCTAGAGTCCATATACATCAAATCCCACAAGCCTTCTCTCTGCAAACAGAGAGATTGCTTGCTGGGTTTGAATGTTATTAGACTCTAGTTCTCTTGCATTTTTTCCCCTCTCATTATCATATTTTATTTTCGATGTTTACATAAATTTCCCAGTAATAAACTTGATAAGGTCTGGGACGAAACTGGTCATTTATTTTAGTTTTTAGCATAAAAATGTCATCCAAAATTTGTTTATTCCTTACTATATATATATATATATATATATATATATATATATATATATATATATATACTAACCCATGACATGGCTTTTTTGATGGCATGTAAGTATGTAATATTAAAAAAAAATTATAGGATATTATATCAAATGTAACTGGAACTTCATCCATGTCCCCTGTTTGGCCTCATTCAAAACAAATTTCTTTTTGTGCATTTATTACAGATTTAAGAACTCTTGATATTTGCGAGATAGGGAGGAAGTGATAAAAATTGGTAATCTTAGAATTTCTGAAAACATCTGGTCTTAATTGTTATTTTAAAATCATTGGTATTCCAAATGAAGATTATTAAAATGGCAAGCATTAATTTTCATTCCTTAGGAACCTTATTTTGATTCAACTAATCTATGAAGGAAATGAGAAAAAAATAATCTTAGGCTGGAAGTGATATTTTCTTTTGGATGTTTAATTAGGCCGTCAAATAAATGAAAGCAATATTGAAGTAATTTTGCGATTAATTTCTAACATCAGATAAAAGATGAGAAACACTTTTTATTGCTCTGCATTTTCTTGTTTATATTCAACTAGCAGTATAACACGGTGTTGCTCGGGTGTAATGAAAGCTTTAAAACTAATTCATGATCCTGGAGCTCAGATTCTTTGGACATTGGCACGAAAGACTAAAAAGCAATAGTTGTTGCCAGTTAAAGCGAAACCTTAGACTGAAAGAAAAATGAATGGATGTAAGTCAAATTTTGATTTCCTGGTATCAATATCAAATCAGTTTTTTTGTCATAAAGTGAATTTTGAAGGCTAAATAAGTCCTCTGAGTAAATGGTATCATGGCTGAGATTAAGAACTACAATTATACCTACTTAGAACCAAACCAAAAGCAAAAACTAAAATAAAAGGGCTGAAAACAATACAGACATACAGGCAGATAAACAGACACACACACAAACATCTTGCCTTTTATATATATGTATATATTATCGATTTTCTGCACTATTGTAAGAACTGCAACCTTGAAACTTCTTAATATCATTTCTTATGTCTTTGTCTATGAGTGTATCAAATTTGATTAAAATCGGACCACTCCTTCTATAACCTGATTTTTTTTTGATTATCAATTTTTGATATTTATCAGGGTTACCTCGACACAAAACCTAGCTAAGAACACTCGCAGATGCTTATAGTACAACTGTGTAAATTTTCAAGAAAATCTGTTCAGCTGTTTCAGAGTCTATAGGTAATGGACACACACACAAAGTTCCATTTATAAATAAGTTTAGATTTAGATACTTCCTGAATAACAAAGTAAAAACCTAAAGTAACAATTGATTTACAAGCAAGGGGATAAAGCCACTAAGACTCAAGTGTTGCTGAGGAGAATGGGTAATAAAAAAACATGATTCAAGGAAACAGATGACGACAATTGACATTGCACTTAAATTTTAATGATCTTAACAAGAAAGCAAGTAGCCAGAAAATAATTCTACAAGAGAAAAAAAAATTATTAGAATAAAATTTATAGCTGCCAATAGAATCTTCTTTATCTGTTGTCTCATAAGGATGTACGTGATCACAGCTCTCCACAGCTTCCACTCCTTTGTAGTTCTTGATGAAATTTTGTCTTTTGTTATCTCTCCTTAACCTTGTTCGGCTATTTATTTACTTAAATTCATTCTTG
This sequence comes from Ascarosepion bandense, assembly GCA_037127315.1. Lineage (NCBI taxonomy): Eukaryota > Metazoa > Mollusca > Cephalopoda > Sepiida > Sepiidae > Ascarosepion > Ascarosepion bandense. The sequence continues at coordinate 486,361 of JBBBDQ010002378.1, forward strand.
TTTTCCTCTTGAACTCAATATGTCCTGTGAGTATCAGATTGTCCAAGCCTTCTTTCTTCATTACATGCTTTAGAAATTTTTATCTCTTCTTATGTTAAGTAAAAGTTTTCATTTTGTCTCCATTTACTCTACAGCTTCACCATTGTGTACATGTTCGGTCCATGGTATCCTCAGTATCTTTCTGTAGTACCATATTATTATTGCTTCAAGTCTTTTTTTCATCTTTGAGGAGACTGTTCAGCATTCATGGCCATATAGGTGAGGCAGACAGCATGTTAACAATCCAATCCATTACTCTGTTTTTGCCGATTTAATATGACGTCTAACTTCATGAATTCAAAGAGAAATGTTTATTGAACAATTGCCATGAAACAACAATTCCCATCTCTTATCCGCTTGACTCCAGTCCTTTCTACATCACTCCGTATATCTTGTTCTTTTCCTTTCTCTCTACCTTCGTAACTGTCTTCACTCCTGTGTTCCCATCCTTCTCTTGCCCTTTCTTTTTCACCCCCTGTATATGGTTCGTCTTTGTCTTCACTCTAAAACTTTAACTCTCATATGTAGCCCCCTGCACATCAGTAGTGGTACCACCTTGCTTGGTCTGAAATGATTTTAAAAAAATGTACAAGATTGGTGGCAAGGTTTCATCATTTTACATTAAAATGGCTAGATATAACTGTAAGTTCTACGCTAATAGTTTCTTTTCACACATTTCTCACTGTGGAACTCTCCAGCTTCTTGCTTACCAGTCAAGTTTAACCTACAATAATGTTGATTCTTATCTTCTGTTTTCTTCATTTCTGTGTTTTTATTCTTCTTGCTTCTAAACAATGTTTTTCTTATTACGTATTTAAAAGTCTATGTTTTTCTTATTACGTATTTAAAAGTCTATGTTTTTCTTATTACGTATTTAAAAGTCTAGCATTCATCCCATGCTTTGTATATTTCTACTACATATGTTCCTGCTATATATTTAGAGATTTTGATGAAATCCAAAGAGAAATCTGTGATGTTTCTCTCCAGAATCTATCTAAACACATTTATAAATCTACCATTTATGTGTGCCTGTCATCAAGAAAACCTCATCCAATCCATGCTAGCATGGAAATGGACGTTAAATGATGATGATGATGATAGTAATTGTTTAGATTAACTCTTCACTATGGTAACTAGACTTTATGAATTTAAGTGAAGTACTAGATTGGATGTGCGTTGTGGTGCAGTGGATATCGGCTCAGAACGAGAATTCGGAGAGCCGAGTTCGAATTCCAGTTGAATTCATTGCATTCACTTACATGCAAATACCCTTGGGAAAGGTATTAATCCATCTCTTTCTTCCAGTTATGGGTTAAATAACAGGACAGATTGGGTTCTATAGCCTTGGCTGGCAACTAGTCTACCGCAGAAAGCAATGGCAACCTACTGCAGGATAATCTTCTGCCCAGTCAGTCATGTCTCTTTCGAAACATGATCGCCCAAGCGTGTATCACGTATGGCACTTAACTGACTAACTAGATTGGCTACAAGGTCCAATCATTTTACATTTGAAAGGCCAGATGTAACTTTAAGTTCTATGCTAACAGTTTCTTCTCACACACTTCATGCTTGTAAAAATTCATAACTTCTTGCTTTCCTGTTAAGTTTGACCTTCAAAAATTTAAATGCAATGTCGATTGTCATCTTTCATCTTCTTAATTTCTGTTTTTTTTTATTTTTCTCGCTTCTTAATTTATTTTTTTCTTATATTCTTTCAAATTCTGTAACCCACTGTTTCTTAGTGGCCTTGTTGCCTTGCTTGGAGTGTAATGATTAAAAAAATAGAGACAAGAGAAAACTAGTAAAAATGTCTTCTAGTTGCAGGAAGCAGATAACTGCATCTTTGTTCAAGAATTTTGCTTCCAGTGACATACTATCAGGAAGTCTGTCAAAGAATTTAGAATTGTAATCGGGTTTGTACAAGAAGCTTCAACAAAGAACTGATTGTCAGAAAATTTTTTCAAGAAAATGTCAAAAAAAAAAGGATTTAATGATGTTATATCAAAATGTTTAGAGTATTTGACAATGTAGCAAATTATTTAAAAGACAAATTTTTCCAGTAAGGTTCTCTCAGTACAAGTCGTAGGGGCCACTCAAGGTTTGAATTACATTAAGGGGCAGTTTATACAGTTAGGAGGGGAAGATAACGGTTAGCTCTACCCTTGAACAGGTCAAGATTGTAGTGATCAAAGGAAACATTCTTTGGAGAGTCTGTTCTACAGAGATGTGGTTTACAGGAAGAAGCTGATTGAATGGAACTTACTACTCACGGAAAGAATATGGAGGGAATGTGGGCGATTTTTTACACTGTAAGTAGCATGACGGACCCTAGCCATGAAGATTAGACATGGCTGAACTAAGAAATATGGTCCACTTTTCATGGAAGGAGCAATAGAGCAGTTAGAAGCTTGCTACATCCCCCACCCGTGAGAGGGAGAGATTGGTAAGTGGAAAATAATTTGTCACCCCACAAAAATGCTTTTGAACTGTATCAAAAATTGAAAGAGAGGACTGGGCAGTTCCCATCCAAATATGACAACAGTACTTCATTTTCCGCCTGATCTGGCTCTTATAAAAGTGGAGTTGAGTTTGAGTTTTGTTTAACAGCATATCAACCTCTGTGGATTATTTAATGACAAAAAGGTGGGTTTTTAAGAGTTTTTTTTAGTTTTTTTTTTAATGTTCGGTTATATTGAGAAGGTTGATTTAGTCAGATTTTAATGAAATTTGTTTTCTACTCTTTTTTATTTTAGAAAACTGAAAATGTATTCTAGTTTTGTATTCAAAACTGTTTTGCTGAGAATAATTTTTTTTTCCCTTCAAAAATGTGTTGTGGTAATTTTTTTTCTTCCAAAATGTAAACTTGTGAACCTAGATCAAAATTAGACCTTCAGAATTTCCTGTTTACTGCCTAACAGGACGGCTGGTAAAAACAGGCAGATAATAACAAAGAATAAGGGTGAAGAACTCACTCAAAATGTTTAAATGATAATATTTAAATTTTGACGTATATAGGGAGAGAGAAACAGAAATCCCGTGCCCACCTTCAACACCCTGGTTTTGTGCCTTTTTAATAAAAGTGTGGTCGTAAACAAAATTACAAGAGACAGGGACCAGCAATTGAATGATATGTTCAAGCTGAAATAGCCTGCCACCCGAAAAGGGATTTGGGCCCAAGATATTGCAGGAGACAGTCCAAATTTGGCGAGCTGCAAACTGAGCAAACCACCATCCCATGGAAATAATAGATCACAAATATTAGCATGCTACTGAAACACCAGCCAACTGATTTTTTTTGTGCCACTAAGCTTTGACTTGCTTATAATTTTATATCTATTCGATATATATCTAAATATATATATGTATTGAGTTTTCTTTAAATATATAGCCTGATTTATTCTGATGGGGGGTGGGTAGAAGCAGTTGTCTATGGTGGTTAAATGATAGCAGCTTCATTTTGGAAGCATTAAAATTTACGAGCTATTTCTTACCCCAGTCCACCACAGATTGGAGGTCTGGCACAAGGCTTATGTTGGAGGTTTTATTCAGGCAGGCAGTCAAATGATATCAGGCAATGCAGTCATCTCTCATCTCAGTGTCTGCAATCACTGCTTTTGGCTGCTTTGATCCTTTGTATTTATTGACATCCACCTAAAACTTACGTCAGGCAGGTATTGTTGGGGAAGTTGTTGGTTTCCCTATCTTCCAACAAGATTTCTTTTGTTGTCTGGCTCCTGAAAATTAATTCAGTCAGTTAAGTGCCATGAGTGATACATGATTTGGGCAATCATGTCTCGAAAGAGACATGACTGATTGGGCAGAAGATTATCCTGCAGTAGGTTGCCATTGCATTCTGCGGTAGACTGGTTGCCAGCCAAAGCTATAGAACCCAATCTGTTCTGCCATTTAACTCATATCTGGAGGGAGAAGGAAAAGGTTATATTACATTATTATATTAGGTATAATTAATGGGGGATAAGTGTATTACTTTATAACAATAGAAAACTGATCCCCCACTTTATGCTCTGTAGAATTTTTAATTATGTTTCCAACTATTATATATATCAGTCATTTAAGAGCCATACTTGATGCATGCTTTGGGCGATCATGTCTCAAAAGAGACATGACTGACTGGGCAGAAGATTATCCCGAAGTAGGTTGGCATTGCATTCTGTGGTAGATTGGTTGCCAGCCAAGGCTATAGAACCCAATCTGTTTTATTATTTAACCCATAACTGGAAGGAAGAAATGGATTAATACCTTTCAAATGGGTATTTGTACATAAGTGAATGCAAGGAATCCAACTGGAATTCAAACTCAGCTCCCTGATTTCTCATTCCGAGTCGATATCCACTGCACTACATTGAACATTCTCAAATTAATTCCATTTCCAAATCAGGAGATCCTCTTTTCCCATGGGTAGCAATCACAGGTATCAACCCACCCCAATAACTTTTTCCATCTTTTATTGGCATCTCACACCACTACTTTACAGTAGGCATGAGCAATTCCTCCACCTTCTTTGGTATTTCACCTGCACTTACCACCTTAGCAACCCTTTAACTAATCTGGCTCTTGACTGCTTGGTGTGGCTTAACTTAGGGTCATTTATTAAAAAATATCATTTCAAATTTTGCTCATGCCAAATTTTCTATCCTTGCTTTGCTCAACATCAGATAATTACCAGATGGCTTTCTGGTCAGCCATTTCCCCACCTCTTTCAGGGTTATTAATTTCTCCAACCACTAAGAAACTTTATTCTTGAGTTTTGGTTACAGATATCTGTCCTATTTGTGTTTTAGTAACCAGTACTTTGGGAGTGAGGTCATTAATCAGCTGTCTGCTCAAAGATCACCAAATTGCACCCCCCACGTAATAATAATGCCCTTCTCTAAGTAATTCTTCTAGTTTTAGAGAATCATTTTTTTTTAAAAAGAAATGTTCATTCTTTCTCTTGGTATGTCCATTGTTCTATTCATTATTCTTTCTTTCCTTTTACAAGTTTCAAATAGTGTCTCAATCAGATATTAGTCAACTAAGTGCTATACATGATACATGCTTGGGCAATCATGTCTCGAAAGAGACATGACTGACAGGTTAGAAGATTATCCTGCAGTAGGTTGCCATTACTTTTTGCAGTAGACCGGTTGCCAACCAAGGCTATAGAACCCAATCTATTATGACATTTAAGCCATAGCTGGAGGGAGAAGTGACAGATTAATAGCTTTCCCAAAGGTATTTGAGCGTAAATGAATACAACAAATTCAACTTGAATTTGAACTTGGCTCTCCGATTTCTTGTTCCGAGCCAATATCCACCATACAACTACATGTATAAGATATGTGGTTTGTTTAAATAACCATATTTTTCATTTTATTTTCTTACATCAAATCACTATATTTTACTTTTTTTTTTCAAATTCTTATGTTCAAATCTCATTCATTTGTTCACATATTTGTTTTCAATTTGACTAACGATTAAAACTTCAAAAACATATTTGTGTTAACCATAACATTTCTGAGTATCATGGTTGCCATGGTAACAGTTTCACTTAATTTTTTTATATTGTTCTACTGAACGAAATGTTAATGACAATAGAATTTTAAACATTTAACTGGTTTTTCACATATTTGATCTTACATAATTTGTCCAGATATTTCATGTTGGCCATATCTTTTTTTTTTTTTTTTTTTTTTTTTAAGCGGCATTTTCTCTGAACAAAAGCTGACCAAACATACCATAAGTCGTATTCATTCGGATGAGCAAATTCATGAGAGCAATTTCAGTGGGAATTTGGATTCACAAGTAGCCCCTAGCCTTATATAAATACTAGCAGTATAGCCCGGCATTGCTTGGGTGTAATGAAAGCTTTAAAACTAATCCATGGTCCTGGAGCTCAGACTCTTTGGACATTCGCATGAAAGACTAAAAAGTTTCCAGTTAAAGCGAAACCATAGACTGAAAGAAAAATGAATGGATGTAAGTCAAATTTTGATTTCCTGGTATCAATTTATACATGGATTTATTATCGATTTTCTGCACTATTTTAAGAACTGCAACCTTGAAACTTCTGAATATAGTTTCTTATGTCCTTGTCTATGAGTGTATCAAATTTGATTAAAATCAGACCACTCCTTCTATAACCCGATTTTTTCGAGAATCAATTTTCGATATTTATCAGAGGTACCTGGACACAAAACCTAGCTAAGAACACTCGCAGATGCTTATAGTACAACTGTGTAAATTTTCAAGAAAATCGGTTCAGCCGTTTCGAAGTCTATAGGTAACAGATACACACACACACACACACATACAGAGACAAAGTTCCATTTATAAATAAGTTTAGATGTTTTATCCCGGGAGGGGATAAACAGAGAAAGAATAGTGCAAGAAATAATTCTTAACACTGAGGATATAGGAATAGAGATTTATTATACTTCAGTACAATACACATACACCAACGAACAATTAACAAGAATAACAATCAAGAAGGCAGTGTCTCTGTACAGGACGTATGCGTCCATCTTGAGAAGACGGTTTCCGTCTAGTGACGTCTAACTCTTGTCTAAGGCGGATGGCTCTCGATCTCTCGTATAATGAAGAAGACTCTTGATCTCTCCCGTGTAATGACAAAGACTCTCGTATAATCACAAACACTCTCGATCACTCTGTAGTTTGTTCCCATTTAGGTCTTTTATAACTCGGGCCATACCCATTCCTGGGTAAGACAGGATATTCCTACACAACAAAATATAAATACAAATACAATACAAATACTTTCACAACTTCTGCTCTGATGAACTTAACTCACTGGTGCCCCCTATATATAAATTTACTCGAGCCACAAGATTAGCAACTAGGTCCCAGCCTTTTACTGTGAAACCAATAAATTGTAAAAAAACAAATTCTACTCCACAGCTTTTTTTATCACACTTCCCGCCTGTGGAATTTTCTTCAATTTACTTGCTTTCCTGACAGCTACAATCACTGGTGCCCCCTATATATAAATTTACTCGAGCCACAAAATTAGCAACTAGGTTCCACCCTTTCACTGTGAAACCAATAAATTGTAAAAAATAAATTCTACTCCAGCAGCTTCTTTTTTCGCACTTCCCTTTCATTTACTTCCTTCCCTGACAGCTACAATCTTCAAGAATTTAAATGTAAAGTCAATAGTCATCTCCTATCTCACTAACCTGCACTCTCTCTCTCTCTCATGCTCTTTTCTCCATCCACTTCATTCTCATCAGTATTCTCATCCTTCTCTTACCCACTTCCTGACACCCCCTATAACCTGTCACTCTTTCTCATAACTTTCTTCCTATGTAACCCCCTGCACAACAGTGGCAATAAAATGACTTGCTTGGGGTGATATGATTATTAAAAAAAAATTTCTATACTATTATAATGTAGATATAAATTGGAGGATCAATTCTATATCACAATCAATATATAAATTGATCCCCCACTTTATGGCCACAGTCATCCTTTTCTTACCCACTTCCTGACACCCTCTATAACCTGTCACTCTTTCTTATAACTTACCTCCTATGTAACCCCCTGCAAAACAGTGGCAGTAAAATGCCTTGCTTGGGGTGATATGATTATGAAAAAAAAGAAAAAGATAGACACTATATCTGTATTTTTTTTAGTGAATCAAGCATTCATTCATTCCTTTTATTTATGGCCATTCTTTCTCCAAACACAGTCCTACCAGAATAATATTACCAGATCCTAACCTATCTCATCTGCACCATTTGTTGGAAGAGAGAGACGGATATGTTCAAATGTAGATCTTTAGTAATGGAAGTGGTAGTGATGAATAGAGAAGCCTTTGAAGCAAAGATTTTTATCTTCTGCTTGTATGTTTATATATAATAAAAAGATCTGTGAACATTTCACAGTTTTCCTGTTTTCATGTTCTTATGAATGTTAATACTTCTTTTAAATGGCAAGTTCTAAGATGAAAAAAAAATATCCGTAGAAATGTCTGTATCACATTGCTAAATATTTGAGCTTAACAACTGTTGTAGAGTATCTAGCATCCCTTCAATACTCTAGCTAAAGGGCTGGCTCATAGACTTAAAGAGTCTATGAGTATGTATTTAAAGGGTTGTTTTTAATAAGTTGTGACAAAGATTAATATTTGGACAGATTTAAGTATTTGACTATTCAAATTTTAGACACTCTTCTCATTTGCTCATAAGTTTGCTTAATTGTTTGTAACTTGTTGCTTTGTATTTTCTGTACATATCCGTTAGCAGCAGATATTATGCTGAGAAAATATATTAAGCACTCATTCTTCTCTGTATATCATTAAACTCAATGATACAACAGATTGGTAATGAGAGATTCAACAAATCACAACTGAATCAACAGATTGGTGATGACAGATTTGAGAAATCACAACTGAATCAACAGATTGGTGATGACAGATTTGAGAAATTACAACTGAATCAACAGATTGGTGATGACAGATTTGAGAAATCACAACTGAATCAACAGATTGGTGATGACAGATTTGAGAAATCACAACTGAATCAACAGATTGGTGATGACAGATTTGAGAAATCACAACTGAATCAACAGATTGGTGATGACAGATTTGAGAAATCACAACTGAATCAACAGATTGGTGATGACAGATTTGAGAAATCACAACTGAATCAACAGATTGGTGATGACAGATTTGAGAAATCACAACTGAATCAACAGATTGGTGATGACAGATTTGAGAAATCACAACTGAATCAACAGATTGGTGATGACAGATTTGAGAAATCACAACTGAATCAACAGATTGGTGATGACAGATTTGAGAAATCACAACTGAATCAACAGATTGGTGATGACAGATTTGAGAAATCACAACTGAATCAACAGATTGGTGATGACAGATTTGAGAAATCACAACTGAATCAATAGATTGGTGATGACAGATTTGAGAAATCACAACTGAATCAATAGATTGGTGATGACAGATTTGTGAAATCACAACTGAATCAATAGATTGGTGATGACAGATTTGTGAAATCACAACTGAATCAACAGATTGGTGATGACAGATTTGAGAAATCACAACTGAATCAACAGATTGGTGATGACAGATTTGAGAAATCACAACTGAATCAACAGATTGGTGATGACAGATTTGAGAAATCACAACTGAATCAACAGATTGGTGATGACAGATTTGAGAAATCACAACTGAATCAACAGATTGGTGATGACAGATTTGAGAAATCACAACTGAATCAATAGATTGGTGATGACAGATTTGAGAAATCACAACTGAATCAATAGATTGGTGATGACAGATTTGAGAAATCACAACTGAATCAACAGATTGGTGATGACAGATTTGAGAAATCACAACTGAATCAATAGATTGGTGATGACAGATTTGAGAAATCACAACTGAATCAATAGATTGGTGATGACAGATTTGAGAAATTACAACTGAATCAATAGATTGGTGATGACAGATTTGAGAAATCACAACTGAATCAACAGATTGGTGATGACAGATTTGAGAAATCACAACTGAATCAACAGATTGGTGATGACAGATTTGAGAAATCACAACTGAATCAACAGATTGGTGAGGACAGATTTGAGAAATCACAACTGAATCAACAGATTGGTGATGACAGATTTGAGAAATCACAACTGAATCAACAGATTGGTGATGACAGATTTGAGAAATCACAACTGAATCAACAGATTGGTGATGACAGATTTGAGAAATCACAACTGAATCAATAGATTGGTGATGACAGATTTGAGAAATCACAACTGAATCAATAGATTGGTGATGACAGATTTGAGAAATCACAACTGAATCAACAGATTGGTGATGACAGATTTGAGAAATCACAACTGAATCAATAGATTGGTTAGGACAGATTTGAGAAATCACAACTGAATCAATAGATTGGTGATGACAGATTTGAGAAATCACAACTGAATCAACAGATTGGTGATGACAGATTTGAGAAATCACAACTGAATCAACAGATTGGTGATGACAGATTTGAGAAATCACAACTGAATCAATAGATTGGTGATGACAGATTTGAGAAATCACAACTGAATCAATAGATTGGTGATGACAGATTTGAGAAATCACAACTGAATCAATAGATTGGTGATGACAGATTTGAGAAATCACAACTGAATCAATAGATTGGTGATGACAGATTTGAGAAATCACAACTGAATCAACAGATTGGTGAGGACAGATTTGAGAAATCACAACTGAATCAATAGATTGGTGAGGACAGATTTGAGAAATCACAACTGAATCAATAGATTGGTGATGACAGATTTGTGAAATCACAACTGAATCAATAGATTGGTGATGACAGATTTGAGAAATCACAACTGAATCAACAGATTGGTGATGACAGATTTGAGAAATCACAACTGAATCAACAGATTGGTGATGACAGATTTGAGAAATCACAACTGAATCAACAGACTGGTGATGACAGATTTGAGAAATCACAACTGAATCAACAGATTGGTGATGACAGATTTGAGAAATCACAACTGAATCAACAGATTAGTGATGACAGATTTAAGAAATCACAACTGAATCAATAGATTGGTGAGGACAGATTTGAGAAATCACAACTGAATCAATAGATTGGTGATGACAGATTTGAGAAATCACAACTGAATCAACAGATTGGTGATGACAGATTTGAGAAATCACAACTGAATCAATAGATTGGTGATGACAGATTTGAGAAATCACAACTGAATCAACAGATTGGTGATGACAGATTTGAGAAATCACAACTGAATCAACAGATTGGTGATGACAGATTTGAGAAATCACAACTGAATCAATAGATTGGTTAGGACAGATTTGAGAAATCACAACTGAATCAATAGATTGGTGATGACAGATTTGAGAAATCACAACTGAATCAACAGATTGGTGATGACAGATTTGAGAAATCACAACTGAATCAACAGATTGGTGATGACAGATTTGAGAAATCACAACTGAATCAATAGATTGGTGATGACAGATTTGAGAAATCACAACTGAATCAATAGATTGGTGATGACAGATTTGAGAAATCACAACTGAATCAATAGATTGGTGATGACAGATTTGAGAAATCACAACTGAATCAATAGATTGGTGATGACAGATTTGAGAAATCACAACTGAATCAACAGATTGGTGAGGACAGATTTGAGAAATCACAACTGAATCAATAGATTGGTGAGGACAGATTTGAGAAATCACAACTGAATCAATAGATTGGTGATGACAGATTTGTGAAATCACAACTGAATCAATAGATTGGTGATGACAGATTTGAGAAATCACAACTGAATCAACAGATTGGTGATGACAGATTTGAGAAATCACAACTGAATCAACAGATTGGTGATGACAGATTTGAGAAATCACAACTGAATCAACAGACTGGTGATGACAGATTTGAGAAATCACAACTGAATCAACAGATTGGTGATGACAGATTTGAGAAATCACAACTGAATCAACAGATTAGTGATGACAGATTTAAGAAATCACAACTGAATCAATAGATTGGTGAGGACAGATTTGAGAAATCACAACTGAATCAATAGATTGGTGATGACAGATTTGAGAAATCACAACTGAATCAACAGATTGGTGATGACAGATTTGAGAAATCACAACTGAATCAATAGATTGGTGATGACAGATTTGAGAAATCACAACTGAATCAATAGATTGGTGATGACAGATTTGAGAAATCACAACTGAATCAACAGATTGGTGATGACAGATTTGAGAAATCACAACTGAATCAATAGATTGGTGATGACAGATTTGAGAAATCACAACTGAATCAATAGATTGGTGATGACAGATTTGAGAAATCACAACTGAATCAACAGATTGGTGATGACAGATTTGAGAAATCACAACTGAATCAATAGATTAGTGATGACAGATTTGAGAAATCACAACTGAATCAACAGATTGGTGAGGACAGATTTGAGAAATCACAACTGAATCAACAGATTGGTAATGAGAGATTCAACAAATCACAACTGAATCAACAGATTGGTGAGGACAGATTTGAGAAATCACAACTGAATCAATAGATTGGTGATGACAGATTTGAGAAATCACAACTGAATCAACAGATTGGTGAGGACAGATTTGAGAAATCACAACTGAATCAACAGATTGGTAATGAGAGATTCAACAAATCACAACTGAATCAACAGATTGGTGATGACAGATTTGAGAAATCACAACTGAATCAATAGATTGGTGATGACAGATTTGAGAAATCACAACTGAATCAATAAATTGGTGATGACAGATTTGAGAAATCACAACTGAATCAACAGATTGGTGATGACAGATTTGAGAAATCACAACTGAATCAATAGATTAGTGATGACAGATTTGAGAAATCACAACTGAATCAACAGATTGGTGAGGACAGATTTGAGAAATCACAACTGAATCAACAGATTGGTGAGGACAGATTTGAGAAATCACAACTGAATCAACAGATTGGTAATGAGAGATTCAACAAATCACAACTGAATCAACAGATTGGTGATGACAGATTTGAGAAATCACAACTGAATCAACAGATTGGTAATGAGAGATTCAACAAATCACAACTGAAACAACAGATTGGTGATGACAGATTCAAGAAATCACAACTGAATCAACAGATTGGTGGCTATGAATCATGACAAATAAATATAAAAGGCAACTTTAGCAAAAAAAATTTCTATTATATCCACAAAGGACAAATGAACATGCAGAAACATTCATTGGAATTATAAATTAGAAGTGCTACTCACTTACATAATTGGAGGATTTTAAAATTGCATGCAGGAATGTTTTAAACACCAAGAAATTGTACACAAACATGAACGATAAGAAGCCTTAGAAAGACACCGAGATGAACTCAAATGACAAAAAAAAAGGTTTTCAATATTGCTGAAAACTTTCTCAAGAAGAGAAGATGATCCAGGTAGCGCTAATATTTTTTTCCCCGGATTCTGTAAACAAATCAATTGGTAAATTTTTATACTGGTCAAAGAAGTCACATTAGGGGCATATTTTTGAAAATATTAAGAAATATTCCAAAAAAGACTGTGCAACATGGTCCGATGAAAAAAAAATGCGACTATTGCTGGGAAAATTCGGTGCAGTGGAACAAGAAGAGTACCATAATTTTATACTCCCAAGACATTCTAGAGAAATTTAATTGCAGGAAACCATACAAATATTGACAAAAATATTTGGTGAGCAGAGTTCACTTTTCAGTACACGGTGACAGTTTGAATCTTTCTGTTGTATCATGGAGGAATGACAATGCACAGATATAAGTAAGTAATATGTTTATTCTCAGTAGATACAGTAGTACACATCTGTGTCGGGTGGCAACAACTAGTGAGCTATGTAGACAAAGACTGTGCTAGTCATCGACTGCTGATTCCCCTTGTCGCTACTCATTATTAGTCCTTTATATATTGTGAACCATATGTCATGTGTTCGAGCTACGTCACAACACTTGCAAAGAAGGAAAGTGAGGACTACACGATTTTACCAGTATTGTCAACAGAGAATGTGAAAAATTTATATAGAACAACATAATACAAGATATGTTTAAATGCGAAATTTTTGTTTAGGGACTGACTATGCCAGAAATAATATCAAGATTGCTATTAAATTAGAACAAGACCAGAAGAAAACACTTTAAAATCTTGCAGAAGAGTGTCAACATATTTTAAATTTAAGGGCAAACAAGGCAAACATTGAAGAATGAAATGTGTCCCCTATTCATACAGTCAAGAATAAGCCATAAGGTAAGAAAAAAACTTCTTTTAAAATTAACCCTTGTTTTAGTTGTGGGAAATTACATTTATTTAAAAATTGCCTTTTTAAAACAAAGTGTGCTACAATTGTGGGAACAAACGACATTGCAGAGAAGCCCAAAAGTAAAATGAAAAATAAAAATTTTGTCCATTGTACGATTGAAAGAAAAAAACAGTTGAGACAATGAAAAGAAAATATGTAAATGTTTGAATAAATAATAAAAAAGTAAAATTTCAGTTAGATGCAAGTTCAGGCTTAACAATCTTTTTGAGCTGATATCCACTGTAACAAAACGCACATCCGTCACTAAACACTTACAACAGTTGGTATTCCCAAGCGGTCACCATCTAAGTACTGACCAGGCTCAACATTGCTTAACTTTGGTGATCAAGTGATAACCGGTGTATTTAACGTGATATGGCCGTAAGCACGCACATCCGTCAATAAACGCTTACAGCACCTGGTATTCCCAAGTGGTCACCCATCTAAGTACTGACCAGGCTCAACGTTGCTTAACTTTGGTGATCAAGTGAGAACTGGTGTATTTAACGTGATATGACCGTAAACGCGCACATCCGTCAAGAAACGCTTACAGCACCTGGTATTCCCAAGCGGTTACCCATCTAAGTACTGACCAGGCTCAATGTTGCTTAACTTTGGTGTTCGAATGAGAACCGGTGTATTCAATGTGATATGACCGTAATCATGCACATCCGTCAATAAACGCTTACAGCACCTGGTATTCCCAAGTGGTCACCCATCTAAGTACTGACCAGGCTCAACGTTGCTTAACTTTGGTGTTCGAATGAGAACCGGTGTATTCAATGTGATATGACCGTAATCATGCACATCCGTCAATAAACGCTTACAGCACCTGGTATTCCCAAGTGGTCACCCATCTAAGTACTGACCAGGCTCAATGTTGCTTAACTTTGGTGTTCGAATGAGAACCGGTGTATTCAACATGATATGGCCGTAAACACACACATCTGTCACTAAATGCTTACAGCACCTGATATTCCCAAGCAGTCACCCATCTAAATGCTGACCAAGCTCAACGTTGCTTAACTTCGATGATCAAGCGAGAATCAGTGTATTCAACATGATATGGCCATAAGCCCTCCAAAATGGATATTAAAAACGTTCTGTATAACACAGTAAAAGAACTACCAGTCATGTGGGAAGAAATAAGGTCCAATGCAAAATTTCAGAAATAGATTACCGAGTAAAAGAATGTGGTAGATAAATCAAAGGAATAATATTTTTTCTATATTTAATAGTATATTGTTATATGGAGATCGTGTGTTAATAGCAGCAGTTTTAACAAAGAAAATCTTAAGGGGTTTTTATACCAGACATCCAGGAATATCAAGAATGAAATGGCATGGACAAAGAAATTGAAAATCTTGTAAAAACTTGCAAAAACTGTGTGTTGGCAGCAAAAGTGCCACCCGTGACATACAGTCCCTGGTTAAAGATAGATAAACCATGATCAAGGCTACACATTGATTATGCCAGCTCAATAAAGGGAACTTAATACTTTATTGTGGTTGACAGCTTCACCAAGTGGCAAGAAGCTTTTAAATGTTGGTTGGTTGTTTTGTTTTTATGGTAAATCAACCTCGGCAGGTCATTTATTGCCAACTAAATTTTATTTATTTATTGCTGGTAATACCTTTTTCTTTCAACAATTTATTGTTGTTTTTTTATATAAGTTTTGTGTCTAGTAATACATTTTTCTTTTCAAGTATCAAGATTCATTGGGATTTGTTTTAAGGGCAGGGTCCCCAAGTCCTACCGTTGTTATTTAACCCATAACTGGAGGGAAGGGACAGATTAATACCTTTCCCAAGGGTACCAGTGCTTAAGTGAATGCAGGGTATTCAACTGGAATTCGAACTCGGCTCACCGATTTCTCTTTCCGAGCCGATATCCACTGCACCACAACGCACATCTGTCACTATACACTTACAGCACCTGGTATTCCCAAGCGGTCACCCATCTAAGTACTGACCAGGCTCAACGTTGTTTAACTTCGGTGATGGAGCAAGAATCGGTGTATTCAACGTGATAGGTCGTAAGCCTTGCTTTTAAATGTAAAATGCCAACACAGTTTTTGCATGATTTTCAATTTCTTTGTCAATGCATTACCAACAGACATAACTCTTCGTGAGAGATTTCATTTTTGATATTCCTGGATGTCTGGTATGAAAATCCCTTAAGATTTTGCCAATTTTTTGCACAAATTATTTGCTAGGTTCGGTATGCCAGAGACTATTGAGTTCAACAATGGTACACAATTTTCTTCAAAAGATTTTGAAAATTTTTGTAAAATCTATTCAGTCGTGCACCTAACAATCCCCACCCTACCCCTCAAAATCAAACTGAATGATTGAAAGATTTATTGATGTGTTCAAGAGAGCAATTAAGAAGGCAAGCAGAATTGAAACTGTGAACGAAGAATTACGTAAATTTTTGTCCATATATTCATCATCATTTATCCATCACACCCAGATGGTGCAAGGGAAGCAACTTTTTGTTGCTGTTTCTGTAACAAACTGTTTTTTATGGGGCTGGGTTGTTAGCCCTGCGCCCAGCCCCCAAACCTGGAGGACCAGTGGACCATTCTTGGTCCTTACATTTACTGCGCCTGGTATTCCCAAATGGTCACCCATTTAAGTACTGACCAGGCTTGATGTTGCTTAACTTCAGTGATTGGATGAGGACTGGTGTATTCAACACAATAGAGTTGTAGACGTCCATATATTGCATAACATCTAATGTAAATGCAAGTTCAGTAATGGCCCCAGCCAAACTCATGTTTGAGAGAAAAAAAATTTGTTTGGTATTTGATAAACTGAAACCTATGGAAAAGAGAATGGATGAAAGAAGAAATATCAATAGTAAACACCCCAACCCCGATAAAAAAAATATACTTTAAAATATTGTAAATCAGGAAAAGCAATGTGGGAAGAAGGAACCATTGATAAAAGAATTGTCAAAATTTTGTACTTGATAAAACATCCAAAATGAGTGAATAAAAAAACATTCAAATCAAATAAAAAAATATATATGGTGGCTGCAGATCAACACAGAGAGGAAACCTATGACAGTGATTTATGATATGTTCAACGTAACTACACCTCAAACAGTACAGCAGAATTGCTCAAGTAAGCGAAAATGAATACCAACAGGTACCGTAGAAATAGAGCCTAAAAGACAGAAATATATCATTCAGAGGACATGTAATTTCAAAGGGGAGATGTTCGAGTGTAGCTAGCATCCCTGACCAATAGACTGGCTCATAGCCTGAAAGAGCCGATGAGTATGTATCGAAAGAATCATTTTTAATAAGTTGTGACAAAACATATTAATATTTAGACTGATTTACTTCATCGACTATTCACTATTTAGATCGTTCTCTTTTTTGTTCGTAAATTTTGTTATGTTAATTGTTCGTAACTTATTGTTTTGTACTTATTTTATATCTCCATTAGCACCGGATACTGTGCTGAATAAATATATTAAGCACTCATTTTTCTCTGTGTATCATTCACCTCGACGATACAACAATAACTTCTACAATATATTGCATTAACAGTCATAAATTTGAATAGTGGTTGTTATTTGAAGTGTATACAAATAAAAAGATTTGAAATTGACAACTTTTTCCATTTTCCCCAAACAACTGCCTTCTTTCTTTCTTTTGTTTATTCATTTTCTCAATGAAACCAAGTAGCATACACTACCAACCATAATTATTAGGCCACCCCAGCTTTTTAAAAGAAATGATGTATTTCATACCCATCGCACCCTGTAGATTTCATATATATATATATATATATATATATATATATATATATATATATATATATATATATATATATATACACACACACTACCGGCCATAATTATTAGGCCATCCCAGTTTTAAAAAAAATATGATATGTTTCATACTATTTTTAGTATTTATTGCCAAGTGGATAATTTTAAATGAAAATAGAATGGTTCTTTCGTTATTATTACTTTGCAATAGTGACAACTTACAACAGAAAATAGCGACAATTTACCCATCGCACCCTGTAGATTTGTTATATATATATAGATACATATACACTACCGGCCATAGTTATTAGGCCACCCTAGTGTTTTTAAAAGAAATGATATATTTCCTACTATTTTTAGTATTTATATCCAAGTGGATAATTCTAAATGAAAATAGAATGGGTCTTTTATTATTATTATTACTTTGCAAAATTTTACAAGGCAGCCATGAAGCCTTTGCTTTGGCCAGCCAATAAGAAGAAGAGACTAGCATGGGGAAGAGATCACAAGAACTGGACACCAGAACAGTTCATTTGATGCACATGTTAATGTGCAGTACTAACAAAAGAACGATTCTATTTTCATTTAGAATTATCCACTTGGCAATAAATACTAAAAATAGTATGAAAAACACCATTTCTTTTAAAAAAAGGCTTTGCACAAGGAATGAGAATGATATACCCCAGTGATTGTAATAAAGTGTTTGATTTGAAATTCCCTAGCATCTGAGGAAGGCCGGAGCTTACAACAGCTGAAACGTTGTACAAATAGCAACCAAGATGAGGACAATAGTTTGAATAATGTAAATAGTGTAAGAACAGAGGTGTCTTATTAAATGAAAGGACAGGCGCTATGTGTAAGCATCTTAAGTGTAAGCATCTTAAGAAGCGTCTCTTGTGTATTTACAAACTCGGATGA